>PVIH01020137.1:0-33344 GCA_004025045.1 Sigmodon hispidus | reverse complement strand
TACCCATTTCTTCCTCCAATCATTGCAGGTAGTGTCTTTGTCTCAGTGAGCCACTGAGGTTTGGGGTTGGTTGGGCTTGAGGGGTGGAATGGGACTTCCAGTTTACAAGGATGGTCTGATGTGTGCTGTTACTAGAAAGATTTGCTCACAGGAGGCATGCGTGCTCACTGGCAAGCTGCTTGTGATGAAGTCAACGGGGATGTGTTGGCTGGGGCACATATAGACATTTCAAAGGCCTGATCAAAATATATTTTTAATATAAAAGATCTGATTACAAAGTAAAAAATTTTCAAGTATAACTAAATAAATGTAAAATAAAGACTAACATGAAAATAATTCTAAATAAAATATGAATAAAAGTAATATTAAGACATAGTAAAGAAAGAGTTAAAGAAGGTTAAGATTGCACAATATATTTTCTAGTTCCTTTATTAATTAAATACACTAGGACTTGCTTACAGCTAGTGTTTATTGTAGTTAGGAGCTGCATCTTCTCTTAACATCTATCAGAGTCATTGAAACAGAGAGAATACTGAATTTATATTGTATAGGAAGAAGAGAGGGAGTTGGACACTCAGGCTGCTCATCTTATTTTTTCAGAGCTCATCTGGCTTCACAGCAGTCTATGGGTTAGAGGATCATGAGAAATATAGTCATCTATCTTTAAGACTGAGCTTAGAGCTCTCATTCCCAACAAAAATCCATCATGTAAAAGTAACTTCAACAGAGGCCAAACAATCAACTACCTATTTTTTTTAATACTTATACAATATACAGTAATCACAAGTCATTGTGCTTGCACGTAACTGCACAGAGTGGAATTTGTTACTAAACTCATTCATTAATTTCTCATTTGTATTTTTTATGTTTTTTTCTGTATTTTCCACTTAATTTTCATTGACTTATGATAAAACTTCTCTTTCTTGAGCATAATACCTGTATTTTCTTTAAAGTCTCTTATATACTGTATTATCTGGATGCCCATGTCTCTGTTATTATTGGCTGTTACTTATTTTTTATTTACCTTCTTTATGATGATAGTAACTTTCTCCATAAAATATTTAGTTTCTGATAACAATTCTAGAGTATAAGAGCTCTAATATATTTTTAAGGAAGCTGGAAAGAATAATACACAGTAAGTGGTATAACCATTTTTGAAATATTTAACCCTTTACTAATAACCATTTACTATTTAGGCTGTTGAGACCCTTTCTACCAAATGTGAGAAGTGCTCTTCAAAATGACCCCTTGGATAGTTTTGATTTCTCAATCTGAGCTCATGATACATCTTTGATTTAAATTGTTAATAAATACTTATAGAATTTACCATGGGATATACAACAAAATCTGGAAAGCAAGGATTGTTAGACTTTTTAACTCCATCAAATAAATGAGTATGTATCATAACTTGTACAGAAGATTCAGGGAATGAACCTTGCTATATCTTATTTAAAGATTAGTTGTGTATGTAGGAACAGTAGAATTCTGAAATTTATATTTTAAATAAGAATCCATACTAGGTCAGTGTGCAAGCTATCCTATTTTGAATGTTAATACCTAAATATGGAAAAAAGTGAGTGAATTTATGTTTATATATACATGTATAATATGTATATATATTAAAATTTAAAATTATTTTGAAAAGTATAGAAATTGTGTTTAGATTATAGAATACAAGATTGTGCCCAGTGAGTTTAAATTACTTGAATAGATGAGAGCAGGAACCAACACTTATTGTCTTTTCTTGAAACTATTCTGTTTCCTATCGACTCTTTCAGCCTACCAATTGCAGTGTTAGTAATATGTGTGTAAATGAGATAGTAGAAAATCTCTAGTAATGTTTAAAAATTCAATTTGTGCTTGCAAATAATAGCCGCATGATTTGCAATTTACAATTTGTTTCTCGATCTGTCTTACTATTATTTGCTTTAGTTATAAAACATATTTTTGCATAAAAAGCAAAATGTTCAGACTGAGGTTCATTTACTCTTTTTTTTTCCATAGGGATGTGCAGAAAATACAGTTCTATTCAGCATCTTCACCAGCCAAGAAATTTTCCAGACAGCATGATTTTTCCAAATATAATAAGACAATTTATGATGTTGTACTTAACTTGAGTGGAAGACTGCCACCTGGAATTAACTCAAACCAGTCCTTACCTGTGGATAATACTGAAAGGGTGATCCAGCTTCATTCGCAGCATGCCTCCCTTCTAGACTTTATCACGTAAGAGCTTAGATGCACTAGTTTAAACATGTAATCACAGCTAACTGAATCGAATTGATGGACATGAGAGTGGATTGACTGAAGGAAATAATTGGTATTTTGTTCAAAAATCTTTTCTTATATACATTGTAATATATATCACAGAGAAGTATACACAAGTTAACATAAGCATCCCATAACCTTTTTGGATACACTACCATACAAACTTGATCATGTGCTCAAACCAGTGACATGGCTTATTAAAAAAAAACATGCTCACTCTTACAGGTTTTTTGATGCTAATTTGCACTAATTAATTAATTAGTTCATGGCTTATTTTGAAGGCATATATGTCATAAATACAGTGAGCCAAAAAAAGAATGAAAGAAAAGATACAGAAATCCTTAGATTAGTGGTAGCATCACTTAGATTATGTGAGGGAAAGGTTTTTCAAGTCCCCATATTCAAAGCTAAGGAGCTATTAATAGTGGATGGCTTCTGGGGAAAGGACAGTCAATTTTCTTTCAAAATACGGTCCCTGGAATTTTCTCATCCTCTAGTGGATGTCTCCATAGCCTGATCATGTTATTAAATAGAAAAAGAACACATGAGAATTAGAATAAAATACATTTGGAAGAGGGCCTGTGAGGCCAGGAGGATTGGGTTTGTACTTGGAATGATCAGGGTACTTCGTAAACGTGAATGGAACTATCTACGAAATTTCTTGTAAAAAATTAAAAATTGTCACAGACCAACATGTACAGATAGATATTAGAACACTCCTCTTGTCTCATGAAATCTTAAATTCATGACTCATCCAGATTCTGAGACCTGAGATAATTTGCTACTTTGCTAGCCCTCCTTTACAAAAGAATAACACATTGGAAATAGAAAAGTAGATGTGTGGCTTTACATAGTATTGTGACTATAAGGAAGCCTGAAGTTGAATTTGAATCCTTATTCAGAGTGAATATTCCTTTTCCTTAAAGCCCTGTTTCATTAATGGGGGTGATAAGGGACATATCTGAAATTTTGGGGTTTTTTTCCCACAAAGAACATTGACAGTTACCTGAAGAGATTTGAGGAGTTATATGACATCAACAAAACACTGTATATATGAAAGTTATAGTTTTCAGTTTTTCTTCTCTAAATCAATGATTCTCAACCTTCCTAATTCTGGGATCCTTTAATATAGTTCCATACACTTTACTACTGTTATGAGTTATAATATAAATATCTGATGTAACCTCGTACAGTTTGAGAATCACTGTTCTAAATGAAGTCAAGGTAAGAAAATGGGGAAATTGTATCAATTATAGAAAATAGCAAAAATACAGTTATTTAAATCATTTGAGCCTATTGTGTATTGGTATATTGAATTGTGCCCTACTTAAGATTCCAATGCTGGGGCACTGAGTCCTATGATAGCAGTATGTGGAGAAAAGGTCTGCAAGTTAAATGAAGTCAGAGACATAGGTAGGACTTTGGTCCTAACCAGATATTTATTAGAAATTTACTGAAATGTTGACATTTAAATATATAAAGTTATTTTTAGTTTTAATTTATTTTCTGATTTTAATTTCCAAACAACTAATTTAATAAGATAAATCCACTATTTAATAAGTCAAATTTCAAATACATTTGTTTAAAAATTACATTTGTATAACTTAATGGAATATTCACTTGGAGAGAAAGAAAGTTTAAATACTTACCTCTGTGCTACTTGTGATTATTATTCACATATCTCCCAGTAGTGTTGATATTAAAATGGATCAATCTGTTTTAACAGTTTCTGAAAAAAACTTTAACTTATGGTATTTGATTTTTGCTTAGTGGTGTTATTGAAGATAGCCAAATGTTGTGGAGGAGGGATGATTAAATTACTTTTGATATTTGATAGTGATGAAATAATTTGTGTATATATTCACATTCTGATTGTGCTGTTATATATACATGCACTTGTATATATGACATGTTTATATAATGTATGTATAACTTTAAATTCATTACATCTATATGTATTACTTAGTGTATACCATCAGAAGTTTACACAGTAAACTATTCCCCAGATTTTACTATGCCATTTGCATAATTAGTCAATTAATAGCTTTTTATAGTTTTGAGTACAGCAGGTTATATTCATTCAGTTGGTATTAGATGACTAATGATCTTATAGGTTAATTTGTTGTATTTAAGCATTTTTTAGATGATTTTGAAGTACTAATTGTTATTACAGTAATAAAATATCACCTTGACTGAACAGACTCAAGTCATAAGGCACTATATATTCAATCAATGTTATCAACATAAGTATGATTACAACCATTGAGTGTTTCTCATTAATGAAATCTTATAATTGTAATAACATACATAATTTCATTTTTGAGAGGACATTTTAAATTAATTGTACAAATATAACAAAAACGAAATTATTCAAATAATTTAACTGGAAATCATAACAAATGTTTATAATAATTATATAATTTGGGATTTTCTTTTAGTGCTCAAGGTGGATGCATTTCTCATGTACTTCCAGAATTTTTGCTTGGACCAGAAGATTATAAGAAATGGCTTGAAATTACAGTAAGATAATTTCTAGAAACATTTTATACAGCCATTATATTTACTGATATATAATCTTTTTAAATGACCAATTTAAACTTTGTGACTTTTGTATCTGAAATATCCTAAAGCTTAAGCCATTTCAAAAGCTAATATGTGTGTGTGTGTGTTATCAAAGGTGAGGTAATTAATTTTTTTCTGACATTCTTTTGAAAAAATGAATCCATGAAGTTTTTATTATGTTTTTCTTTCAGGTTTATGTGTGTGGAATGCATATATCTTTATGCTGTTTATATTTTCAAGTGTGTGTGTTTGAAAACTCATGTTTTCATGCTTATTGAAGCATATGTCATGTCTTTTCTTCATACTCTGTCTTATTCTTTAATGCAGGGTGTCTCATTCAACCTATAGATAGCTGATTCATCTGGTCTAGCTTGCCATATTTCATGGAATCCCATTTGTCTGCCTATTGGGCACTAGTACTACAGGCAGGCTTACACCTCATCATGCATTTACATGAGTGTGGGAATTCAGACACTATACCTCATGTTTATACTGTACTCATTTAGAGTTTACAAAGGAAAAGTGCATAAGCTTATGTAATTATCCTCAAGTGTAAATTTTAAGAATGAATGTCTTCTCCCCAAAATCATTATTTTTACAGAAACTTGCTATTTCCTTTTTTGTAGTGTTATGAGCTAACAAAGAGAAATTAAGCAAAAAACACAGTTTTCTCAAAGTATAGAGTACATCTTATGAAAACCTTTTGCTGAAAATTATTGTTTTTCAGTAACAAGGAAATAATTATTGTATATGATTGATATTTTTATACATACAGCTGATCTATTATAGGAAGTTGATAACCCATAGGTGATCAGCTAATAAATACTTATGAAAATAAAGATTAGTATACTGTGTCTTTACATGTGTAGCAAATACTTTAAATTTTCATTATATTAAAGTAGAATGTTCTTTGATACTATGTTTTCTTTTTTTTTTATTATGAACAAAGTCACATTTTTTATCCCAGTATATCCGTATTCAAGGCCCCTTCCCCTTCACACCCACTCCGGTCACTCTCTCTTCTCCACATTTCCCCATCTCCTCCCCAACAAGGGCAGGATGTCCCAAGGTCCCAATATTGCTCAGTTCAGCATCCATTCCTGACAGATCCAGTTTCTTCATCCCAACATCAAGACTGAGTCACATGTTCCTCTAGAGGGAGTGGGATCCAAGGTGTCAGTCCAAGGTGTTTCAGATCCCAAGCTGTTCAGTGTTTGTGGTTTGCAGCTTGTGGAAATGCTTTGATTTTTGCTCTTTTGTTTAGAGTCCACTAATGAGTGAGTACATCCTCTCTTTATCTTTCTGGGTTTGAGGTCCTCACTCAGGAGGATATTCTCCAAATCCATCCATTTGCCTGCAAATGTTAGGATATCATTTTTTTCTTATTGCTGGTAGTACTACATTGTGTAGATGTACATCAGGTACATCAGGGCCTCTAGGTTGTTTCCAGGCTCTTGCTATTATTAATAATGCTGCTAAATGGCTGAAAGGCACTTGAAAAAGTACTCATCATCTTTAGCCATCAGAGAAATGAAAATCAAAACAACTTTGAGATACCACCTGACACCTGTTGAATTGGCTAAGATAAAAGACACAGATGACAGCCTATGCTGGAGAGGTTGCATGGAGCAAGGGGAACACTCCTCCATTGTTGGTGGGAGTGTAAGCTTGTTCAGTCACTCTGGAATGCAGTATGGCGGTTTCTAAGAAAACTGGGAATCAGTCTCCCCAAGGATCCAGCAATACTACTTCTGGGTGTATACCCTAAACATGCACATTCACACTCCAATGGCTCAACTATGTTCATAGCAGCATTATTCGTAATAGCTAAAAATTATTTTTAGTCATGAATTTTAGTCATGGATGTCACTTCCTTACTGTTTGTATTGCAAAAGGGAGCCAAGTACTTGTCACTGGTGTAATGCTTAGTTCTTGTGAGTTGGACACAGAATTCAGGGATACTGTGTTTCTTTTTTCAGTCCTTCAACTAGAGAATGCAATAATAAATGTGTGAAATAAGTGAATATGTGATGTACTTGTGTGTCTAATTTAGGTTTTCTATTTCTGTTAAGAAACACCATGACCTCTGCAACGCTTATGCAAGAAAACCTTTCAATGGGTGGCTTACATTTTAGAGACTTAGGCTGCTATTATCATGACAGGATGGACCTACTGGTATTCAGGCAGACATGGTGTTGGGAGAAGAGCTGAGAGTTTTACGTCTTGCAGGCAACAGGAAGGGAACTGACTTACTGGATGTGTCTTGAACATATATGAGACCACAATGGCTGTCTCCATAGTGACACATTTCCTTCAACAAAAGCACATGTACTTCAGTAAGGCCACACCTCCTAATAGTACTACTCCCTTTGCGGGGCATTTTCTTGGAAAACACCACAGTGGTTAACTTTTATTTCTGGGAATTCTCTGTGTGGGTACTGTCTTGTTTTCACAGTGGTAAATATCTTAGTGAGTGTATAAAATGGACATCTTATATAATTAAAAATTGGCACTTATAATTGGTTTGAATTTTCATTTATGCTGTTGTATCTCATTTCTTGAAGACCTCTACTAAAAACACAGCTCTCTGTACACTTAAGGAAAAGTATTCTGTTAATATAGATATGGATAATTTTGAAGCCTGGAGTAAACGGGCATGGACAGATGTATTTCTTCAGATATATAAGGTAATAATTCCATTCTTGTTAGCTATTATGATTTTGTTTATTCAGATGTGTAGTGCAATAGTGTTAGCAGACAAATGCTATTATAAGGGATTTTAAAAACACAGTGTGTTAAGCGGGCCTGGGGTTTTGCAACATGGTCCGCAGCGGCTTTTGTCCCACAAAGAAATGAATCAGAAGCTTATACTAACTTCATATTGTTTGGCCCATGTCTCAAGCACATTACTAGCTAGCTCTTTCATCTTAAATCAACCCATTTCTACTAATCTACCCACCATGTGTCCCAGCCTGTGGCTCACCTGGATTTCTTACATGTCTGTCTTCTTCTGGGGTTGAATGGAGACTAACTCTGCCCTTCTCCTACCTGCCTGTCCTCTGATTCTCCACCCATTTCTAGGACGCTTCACATAGGTCAAACCAGTTACTTTATTTACATCATACAGAGAACATTTCCACCATATTTTTTTGTCTAATTAAAAAGGGAGGTTTTAATTTTTATATAGCAAAATTACAATAGAACAGCTCTCAAACAGGAATTATAGTCACAATATTTAGTCTATTTGTATTTATAAAATTAAAGAGAATATTTTATTATTTATTTTATTATTGTGAGTTTAAAGTTTTATATTTAATATATATTTTTAAAATATCTAAGAAAATCTATACCTATAATTTTTAAACCTTTAACCACATCAAAGACTACAGAAGGATATAATATTATCTAAATAAACGGGAAGTGTAAGCAACTTTTATAGTCTAGAAAATGACATAGATGACACTTGTCTGTCTGGACAGTCACCCAAAGTTTTTTTGTAATGTTGGGGCATCATCTTTAGCCTAAAGGCCTAAAATCTCTGGCATATCTTTTACTGATGCAGGAAATCTGTCACAGTCTATCAGTCGCTTTCTTTGTGTCTAGAAGGATGCTTGGCAATTTTTTTTTTTTTGTAAAGCAGGAACGTGAAGGACCATCTTGGCTTGTTCTGCCAAAGTTTAGAGGTCACTTTCTTATGGAACCTGCATGTCTAGTTTATATAGCACATTGTCAAGCAGTCAATATCAGAACAGTTTTTTGTCTAGTGGCTAACTGTTGCCACAAAGTAAATTTTACATGAAGTTTTTTTAATGCCCATCATTTTTTTTTAAAATATATTGGTGCTGCCAGGAGCAGACCTGTCTTATTGTCTAGAAAAGTCTAAGTTTTAAAATATTTTAAATACCATATTTTGCATGTCTTTGAAGTGTTTGAAGACTATGGACTTAATTGAAATATATCTTTGTAAACCTACAAAAATCTAACTAACATGACTATAAATTTGGTTATCATAGATGACTATTAATCTGCATTTTTCAATTACACATTACAATTTTAAATGAGTTACGTCAGTATCATATCTTAAGAGTAGAAAAATACATACAGCATAACCAAATTGACCTTAAGTTTATATCAATAAACCAAAATCCATTTATCTTTTCTAATCATTTTTATCATGTCTGGTTAAATAAACTAGGTTTTCTTTTATATAACATTATTGAAAATTAAATGATCCAGAACTGTGATTGGTGTATTCTGTCCATAGTACTATGCCTTCATCTGTGGGATAACCTATCTGATTTAATTTTTTCTAAAATAATTTCTTAATCTATACTTTTAATATAATAAAATAATATAGTGAGAATATTTATTACTATGTTTAAATGTAGCATCAAATATACTGGCATTACCCAGTATTACAGTTGCAGGACCTATTTTCTTTTTTCATTCTTGTTTCTTATCCACTAATATTACTTTTTTAACTTTTAATTTTTTTGTTATCTTCATATATGCATATTATCACTGTAGCTTCTTATAACAATTTATTTTTGTATTGATCTCTTGTGGCTTAATCCATATATCTTTGTTTATGTATTTAATTTTTTTCTACATCCCAATTAAAGTTTACCTTTCCTGCCTTCTTCATTGTTTCTCTGCCCATCAGCTCTCACCCCTTCCTACCCCATCCACTTCTCCTCCACTATTTCTTTTCAGACATTTATATCTACCAGCCATGATACATCAAGTTGCAGTGAGAGTATGCACCTCCTCTTTTATTAAGACTGGATGACACTATCGTGTAAGATGAATTATAGGTTTAATGGTTTGTATCTGGGTTGGTGTGCCAGTCTTGCCTTGTTACAAAAGATGGCTAGTTCTGTCTCCGTATCTCCAGTTGCTTGGAGCTTTAGCTAGAGTCATCTTTATAGATTTCTGGGAGTTTCCATTGCTCTAGGTTTCTAGATTATCCCCAAATTCCAGTTGTCTCTCCCAGATCTCTGTCTCTTAATCCAATTTTCACCTGATCCTTACTGTTTTAATCCCCATTGCCCCTTCCAAACCTCTCCCTCTTCCACTGGCAATGTCCATTCTGTTTCCCCTTCACAATGAGATTCTTGCATTGCCACCTTGAGCCCTCCTTGTTACATAGCTTCTCTTGGTTTGTGGGTTGTAGCATGGTTTTCTTTTACTTTCGTGCTAATATGCACTTATGAATGAAAACATACTCTCTTTGTCTTTCTGGGTCTGTGTTGCCCTACTTAGGGTGATTTTTTTTTTCTAGTTCCATCCCTTTGTCTTCAGTTTTCCCAGTGTCTTTGTTCTTAACATCTGTGTAATACTAAATTGTGTAAATGAACCACATTTTCTTTATCTATTCTCCAGCTGAGTGACATTTACATTGTTTACTGTTTATTGCTATTATGAATAAAGCTGATATGAACATAGTTGAACAAGTGATCTGTTAGAGCATCCTTTGGGTATGTGCTCAAGAGAGGCACTACTGGGTTTTGAGATAGATAGAAATTAAGGAGTTATAGATCCATTTTTTGCTCTATTTCTATTATATAAATTCATGAGAAATGCTGAAACAATGCCTTTCATGTTTATGTCTTGGTATTTTCAGCCCATAAATCAAATAAAATTGCAACATTTCACATTAGATTTATTTGATGAAAATTTTTAATAGTTCCCATTTTAGAAAGAATATTATAAGACCTTTTATATTTTTAAATGGAAGCTATTTGAGATGTAACATATATATGTATATATTTTATATATGAAGATAATAAGTTATTGGGATGTGCTTGTGAATTGCAGCAGTTCACAAGTTTATATGTAAACATTTAGAATGTTTTGCAATATCTATCATTCTAAAATTAAATAGCTATATCTAACAAAATACATAGTGAAAGAATAAAACTCATTTTTTTTTTTGCTGCCGTGTAGAGTCTATTTCAATAACCAGTGAGTTACAGCTCTTAGAAACACTTTGATATATTTTTCTACTTATCAGATATAGTGCACTTTTAGTTAAAGATTCTATGACATTCTATACCAAACTTAATAGCATGAGATAAAAGTTCATTGAATCATGTTTTTCCATAAATACACATATTCCTGACATAGCGGTACATACCTATATTCTCAATTTAGGGGAGAAAGACAGGGTAATCAGGAGTGCTAGGCCTGCCTTGACTACAGAGCCAGTTTAGAGTCCAACTTGAGATATGTGAGACCCTGTCACAAACCAACCAACAAAAATGTCCAGTAAGTTTTATGTCAAGCTGCATTTTGAGTGTTATTATGGTTAATATTGACTTTCAAATTGATAGGATCTAGGCAAAAAAACAACTCTGGATATTTCTGAGATAATACCTAGGTTGGGCAAATAAAGCTGAGAGATGTGGTGGGAGGGGGAAGGGACCTTGAATAAGGATATACACGGATAGAAAATGTGATTTCTTTATTCATAATGAAAAAGAAAAAAAAGAAGTGGAGAGAAAAAAAAGATATATAAAGGTTAAGAAATAAGATTTTACCCTGTAGAGTATATTGGTACCAATAGGTCCTCTATTCTTTTGTTTGTGAATTTATTTGGATAGCCTCCCTTCTGTTGTAGACATCTAGATGTCCAAGGTCTTTTAACTTCCTGAAGATGGGTATTTCTCTTTTTCTGTAAAATAAAAACCTTACCCAACCCTTTGTTTTTTCTTACAACTTAAAGAATTTTAATATTGGTGGATGAGCCATTAATTCTTATTTTCATCAAGTTTGCACTTCAAATCTACATCTTTATTAATTTTGATGGTATCCATAATTTTTCTTCACCTGTCAAAATAAAAGCAAAACTTATATATATAAGCAATAACAAAATATTGTCTATGGTCCAAATTGTAATAAAAAGAAATCAGTTGGTTACCAGTGTTCATTTGCATCTGCTTCCTGATTCAAGTTGAAATGTGACCAGTTATCTCATGTTTTGGAGTATAGTGACTCTCTGTTCCTAAAACTGTGAGCCAATGTGAAGTACTTGTTGCTCAAATCACTTTTCTCAGACATTTTGTTACAGCAACAAAAGTAACTAATACAGATGGGTAATTAAAAGAGAGTAATACAGGTGTGAAAACTTCTTGATATTTAAATTTTTTAAGTGCTGTGAAGTGTAAGAGAAAGAAAACCATGGCAAATTCATGTGATTTAATGAATGGCATTATAGCAGATATATCAACTATAGATTTTTTTTGTTATTGTTGTTTTATAAATGAAATAAGAAGTGTCTTGTTACAAGTTGCATAGTAAGGAAAAAGCAAAAAGGTGAATATTGGAAATGACTGTTAGTGGCAGATCTCTCATGTATTCTCATTCCTGAGAGAATGTATTAACCAAAAAATATGCATGTCTTCCCTTACTTATCTACTTAGGGTAATTAATTTTTCAAATGTGTATTATTTTTATCTGATTCTAATAACTATTTCTTTCACAATTCCAGGTTATGATTCTATCTCGAGTGACACCACATTTCTACAATTCTGTTCCTCCCATACGTGGGGAGAATACAACAAAAATCAACCCTTGTTTTACATCCAGCAACATATATTCTAATTCTGAAAGGATTCTACTTAGTTGGTTGAATACAAATTATGAGAATCACCGACATATCATATGGAAAAATAAGAGTGGTATGATTTTTTATACAGTTTTAAATTTCAGAACAATAATTAATATATGGAACCACACTGAGCATTTGTGAATTCTAAACTAATTATATGATTTATTTTGTGTGGTTTAAGAGGGATACCATTTCATGATCTTCAAGGTGAGATAGTAAGAAAAGCTTTTTAGGATATTTGGGAGGAGAAATGATAAAATGTATATTAACATTTTCTGGAAATTTGGATAATAAAGACACTTTGTAACATTGTTGCAGTATTTCCAGTTGTGTAAAGTTTAAACTTAGTTTGCATTTTATTTTTCAGGATCATGTTGAGTATTACTTTGTGAAAATAATGTTTGACGAATTCTTTAGTGACTACATAATGATAAACTCATATAAAACATATTTATCTGTTCCCTTAATAAACAGCTATATTGAATTCTCTACCAAGAGACTGAAATTCCTTTCAAAATTCCTAGTTGCTAATATAGCTATAAATTCGTCCTTTTTTCCTTAGTGTTAACTTTGTCTTTAGCATTAACTGTACTGAATGGAAATGTATGGAAATGCATTTTTAGTTTTAAGTCACCACCTTTTTTCAGAGAACATGCAAATTTTTTTATTCAGAGCAGACTTTGCTAATACACAACTTGTAAAGTTCAATCCAAGCCCCAGAACTAAACAGAAGATTGTGAGTTTGGTTTTTAGTAAGATTTTGAATAATAGTTTTTTCATAAGGCATTGTTACATAATACTCTCCCCAAATCAGCATAAAGTTCACTGATTCTCTCCTGTTCTTTGTTTTTGAATAAAATTTTTTTCAGCATATCATGTATCTGTTTATCTGTTTTCTCCCGTAGATTGTGGTCCTCTTTAAAGATACAATCTCTCTTTACATATAATCCTTTTTAATTTTTTTGATTATACTATACTTAGATCATTTTATCTTTTCTTTTTTATTCTAAACCCTTCCATATTCCTCCACTTGATTTCTTGCAAATTCATGGCCAATGTTTTGTTTTTCATTATTGTCTCTCTCTGTGTGTATGTGTGTTTGTGTGTTTTAAATATATAAGTAGAACCTGCTCATTCTGTATAATGTTACTAGTGTGTATGTTTTTATGGTTGACTATTTGGTACTACATAGCCAATAGGTATGTTCTTCCCTTAGGAAGATAATTTCTCCTAGTTTCAAAATTCTTTGCTTTACTATATATAGTTCATTGTTTGTGTTGTAGGACTGAGGCCTACTGGCCTTTCTCTTATCTACTTTGGCATGTCTGTTTTTTTGTTTGTTTTATTTTTTTAGCTTATATTTTGGCAGTCATGTTGTTGAGATTTTATGGTACTTTTGATATTACTAGAAGACACAGTTGTTGTTGGATGTCTTTCTGTATGCCGTAAATATGATTGCTTAATACAGGAAGTGTTTTGGCCTATGGCAGGACAATTTACATATAGGGAAAGGAGGCAGAGTCACAGGAAATTCAATCTAGCTACCCAAGAAGCATGATGTAAAAAAAAAAAAAAATAGATAAGCCACGGGTCACCTGGCAACACAGATTACTGAAAATGAGTTGAGTTAAGATGAGAGAGCTGGTTAGCAATAAGCCTGAGTCATGAGAAAATATGAAGAATCTGTGCCTTTTTTGAATGTTTAAAAATAAAGAAATACTGTGTTTAACAATAGCAATGAGTTCCATCTATCTCTTTACTACAATGGTTTGAATACCTTTTCAGATACATGTACCCAGACACTTTTCCCTTCTCGTTCCAGTTTCAGTATAGTATCCCTTTTGTAATAGATATTTTTGTTACAATTGATATTATTTTTCATTGTTCAGTTTTGATTTAATCAAGCCAAATATGTTTGTCTTTTAAATATCTCACATATTAAAAATTTCTTCAACTAATAAACCTTTGATAATATCATATAATTTATGAACAACATGTCTTTTGAGCCTTGAAACTCATGCATGTTCTTTACTGGTTAAACATTTGAACAAAGTAATCAAAATATTTATAAAAGGTATGTTGGCAGAAGTCAGAAATCCCATCACGTCAAAGGTAGAAGCAGTAGTATCATACTTCAAAGTCATGTTCCTATTTGTAGATAGTCCAAGGACAACTTGGGCTACAAAAGGCTCCTTCAAAAAAGGAAGGAAGACAGGAAGGCAGGCAGGAAGGAAGGGAAACAGGCAGGCAGGAGGGAATGAAAGAAAGGTGAGTAATGACAAATTACCAGATTTCCATTCTATTAGTACATAAAAAGATTTTTTTTTTTTTCAGAATGGCTCGTGTAGAAATAAGAGGCATCTTGTAGTTGGTTTTAAGACATATGGATATTTTTCATAGTGCTTAAGTTTCATTTCTGTTTTGATAAAATAGTTTGACTAAAAGCAAATTAGAGGTCAGGAAAGTTTATTTAAGCTTATAATATTTGTAAAGTAAAGGCAGGATCTTTAGATATTCACATTGCATATATATTGAAGAGCTGAGCAAAATGATCACATACTTTTTTCCACTCAAAGACATTCCAGCAGTCTGCCAGGACAATGGTGTTTGCTGTGGTTGTCCAGGTGTCCTCACTTCAGTTAAAATAATAGTTCTGTATGCACAGACATTCCTGTAGCCAATGCACCATAGATGTTCTCTTATTGAGACTATTCTTAGTTGACTCTAGTTGTATTGGGTTGCCAAAGGTAACTGTCATACCTAGTAGTCAAGAAAATTCTGTTTTCTTGCTGTTGTTTTAATAAAACCCATAGTTTTCTATGCTTTGGATGTTTAGTATTTTTTTCTTTTTTCAAAATAGATGTTCCTCCCGAGAGGTGGATAATGAATTTTGACACAGACCTATTAGATGGCCTTGTTTTTGCTACACAGCTGGCAGCATACTGTCCATTTTTGGTAAGAGTTATTTCATTCATTATTCAGTGGTAGATTTCTGTCTCAGGAAAGTTAGTTATTAAGAGTTGAAGTTTATTTCCTGTAAACTCCTTTCTTAGATGTCTTAATTCTAACTGAAATTAATGAAAAGTTAATACCTAGTATTACCTTTTTGTTTATTCTTAACTGCTGTGTGCAATACTTTGTTTCAAATGCTAAGATTCAAATGATCCTTTGTTTCTTTACAAAAAAATCTTTACATTTATCTGTTTTATTCCATTAATTAAAGTTCCGTTGATTTTACTTTCAGATTGAGTCTCATTTTACAAGTATGTATACACGACCAAAACGTCCCGAACAGTATTTGCATAATTGCTTGATTATTATAAATAGTCTTCGTGAAATTGGCTTTGATTTGAACCTACAGGTAAAGTACCTTTGTTTCACGGATGCTTTTCAGAGTTTATGTGTTTCGTTGTTTCATTTACTCGTTTATTTTATAATATCTTTTAGTTACCCTTCTTTTCATACTGAAGTCATTTTATACTGGATTTAATATTTATATTTATTTTATTGAAAGAAATATGAAGAGAAAGTATAAATATTATGTCAGGGAATTATTTTACATGGTTGAACTTTTAGTAAAAATGATAATATAAGAATGTTAATTATATAATTTTTATAGTTCCCACCAGTTATCAAATCCCCATGATGAATAATTTGACAGAATATTTAAAAGTACACAGATAGTTAAATCATATTCATATATTCAAAGGTGGTACCAATTCCTAATGACAAAAGTATATACCCAGATGTTTGCAGAAGATGAAAAGTTGACTACCAAAGGAAACATAGAAATTAGAATTACATTTCAAGATATTCTAATAAGGACTCACGAAATGTTATATGGAAAACTTAGTACTTAAGCTAGCTATTGAAAATGTGGTTGAGATTCACAAGAAATATCTCCGTTTGAATAACTTATGTAATTGTCCCTTGAAATGGTTTCTCTTTAAAATTTCACCAAGTATGTTTACTCAAGATGTTAGTTTCATTACATAGAGAATAATATTGATATTTATAAAAGTTAAGTATCTGTAAGATAAAAATGTAAAGTAATTGTTAACATTTTGATAAAACAGATAAGGTGAGGTTTTTTTTTTTCATCTAGTTTCAGTGAATTACTTTGTATAATAACTGATTTATCAAGTTAAAAGCAGGTTTCAAAATATCACTGGCAAGTTAACAGCCTAGTAATGAATCAGGGTTGGTGCTCATGATTTGACTAGAAATAGCCTGAATATAGACTCATGTGTTTGAATGCTTGGCCCATAGGAAGTGTTACTATTAGGTGGCGTGCCCTTGTTGGTGTAGATGTGTCACTGTAGGGGTGGGCTTTGAGGTCTCAGATGATTAAGCTACACACAATGTGGTATACAGTTTACTTCATGTTGCCTGTGGATCACGATGGACTTTGGGACTATAGATTAGAAAAGTAATTGAACACTTTAAGTGGAGCTTAATGGATCATACTAGTAGCAATATGGAAGACAGTGGTGCTGATGGAGATTTGAACTAACATTACTAACATAATATTAGTATGTTGCCTAGAGACTGGTCTTGTGATACTTGGCTGAAATGTATGACTGCTTTTTGCCCTTGTGCAAAAAGTTTGCATGAGGCTGATGTGGAGTTTTGGATTAATTCCTTTGGCAGAGATAATCTCAAAACAGCCTAGAGTGGATTCTGACCTGTAGTTATTATTATTAATTTTAATGACATTTTATAATGAAAAGGTGCCAGCTGAGCAATGAAAAATACAAAATGTACACACTAGGAAGAAAAGGGGCACCAGGAAGTAGAAGTCCTGTGTTCAATGAGATAATCAGATTAAGAAATGGAATAAAGGAAATAGTGACCTCAGGCAATAATCCACCCAGTTAAGCTTCTAATTTATGAAAAGGAATTAAAAAACAGCTTAACTGTAGGTGTGGTTGTACAAGCCTTTAATTGTGGCAGTCTACATGCAGAGGCATGCTGATCTCTGACTTTGAGGCCATCCTGGTCTACAGATCCAGTTTCAGGAGAGTCAAGGATAGGGGAGAGAAGAAAACTATGAAAAACAAAACACTGGTGAAGATGTAATTGAACAAACAAGCTATATTCCAGCCCTAGCAAGCAGCATAATTAAACAGTTTTGGCCACATGGTTGTTTTAGAGTCAAGGATAGTGGAATATTCTTCCGTGACTATGGAAAGCCACCTAGTCCAGAAGTGTGGCAAGGGTGTTCTTGTATGGCTGCCCAGAGAGGCTGTTGTGTGAAGCTTTAAAGTTGAAGCCTGGTTTGCCTTGGAGATCTCAAGATATTGGAGATGCTATAGCTGTGGAATACCTGCTGAGACAAGCTCCTAACAGGGAATGGAACTAACTAAAAGAAAGAATTGTGTTGCAGTAAACAAAGCTGAAATGAAGATCTGAATATTGTTTTGACATAGACATGGAGATGTTAAATGGAATATGCCCAGCTAGTTTGCAATCTTGCTTTGGTGTAGTATTTCCTTCTATGCTTCCTTCTCTATGTCTTGAAATGACAATGTATGTCCTGTGTCATTATATGTTGGAAGTATGTGATCTGCTTTTGGATTTTTATTTTACAGGGGATTCCATTTAAGAGATTGCATGAATCCCAGAAGAGACTTTAAACTTAAGATTTTTTATTAATTTAGAAACTCTAATAGAATATGGATTCTTCTGAAGTTGTTCTGAATGCATTTTTAAATTATATGGCTACAAGCTGATGAGGGCTGGGTCATGGAATATGGGGCTTTGAATAGGTAAGGACCTCTTTGACTAGAGTGTTTGAACTCTTGGCCCAGAGGGAGTGGCCATATTATGAATGTGGCTTTGTTGGAGTAGGTGTGGACTTGTTGGGGTATGTATGTCACTGTGGAAGTGGGCTTTGAGGTCATACCTGCTTAAGCTACACCAGTATGACAGACAATTCATGTCGTGATGCCTGAGAATCAATATGTAGAACTTCTGCAGCACCTAATCTGCCTGAATGTCATCTTCCATGAAGATAATGTTCTAAATCTCTGAATTATAAGCATGTTTTCTCTTATATGAGTTGCTATGGTCATGGTATCTCTTCACAGCTATAGAAACCCTAAATAAGATAATACTTATACTAGTTCACATTTTGATCCCATTAAATAAAAGCCTGGTGTTTCTTCTTCTTTTTTTGTTTCTTTTGGTTTTCTTTTATTTTGTTTTTGTTTTTGTTTTTCTGGTGTTTCTTCTTTTTTGTCATTTTTTTTATTTTGTATTTATCAAGAAAAACAGTAAATTGAATTTAAAATGCTGACAAGTTAACAATAACTATAAACAAAATAAAAATCATATGCATGACTTATCAAGGGTGACAATGCAAATAATTTGTTACACATAAAATTACTTTGTGTTCAGCTTTCGCTCTGAATTTTTTTTTCTATCCCTGAATATCCTTATTCAAAGTCCCATCCCCCTCCTGCCACATCAGGTCATTTTTTCTTCTCCACAACTCCCCATCCCCTCCCTGGGAAGGCAGCAGACAGTCCCATGGTCCCACTGATCCAATAATGCTTAGTTCAGTCTCCACTCCTGTCAGATCCAGTTTTGTCCCCCCTCCCTCAAGAGTGAGTCAGGTGTTACTATAGGTGGAGTGGTATCTGAAGGGTCAGTCCAGGGTGTTTCTGATCCCAAGCTGTTCAGTGGTTGTGGTTTGCAGCTTGGGCATACTTTGCTTTTTTCTTGTTTGTTTGTTTAGAGACCACTAATAAGTGAGTACATCCCCTGCTTATCTTTCTGAGTTTATTATACCTTGCTTAGGAGGTTATTCTCCAAATCCATCCATTTGCCTGTGAATTTTATGATATCATTTTTTATTAATGCTGAGTAGTATTCCATTGTATAGATGTACCACAGTTTGCTAATCCATTCTTCAGTTGAGGGACATCTAGGTTGTTTCCAGGTTATTGCTATTACAAATAATGTTGCTATGAACATAGTTGAGCTAATACCTTTGGAGTGTGAATGTGCCTCTTTATGGTATACACCCAGAAGTGGTATTGCTAGGTCCTTGGGGAGATTGATTCTCAATTTTCTGAGAAACTGCCATATTGCCTTCCACAGTGGCTGAACAAGCTTATGCTCCCACCAAAAATGGAGTAGTGTTCCCCTTGCTCTGCATCCTCACTAACATAGGCTGTCATCTGTGCCTTTTATCTTAGCCAATCTAACAGGTGTTAGGTGGTATCTCAACGTTGTTTTAATTTGCATTTCTCTGAGGGCTAAAGATGATGAGCCGTTTTTCAGGTGCCTTTCAGCCATTCATAGTTCCTCTGCTGACAATTCCCTTTTTAGATCTATGCCCCACTTTTTAATTGGGTTATTCAAGGTTTTGGGCTCTAGATTCTTGAGCTCTTTATATATCTTAGAGATCAGTCCTCTATCACTTGTAGGGTTGCTGAAAATCTTTCCCATTCTGTAGGCTGTCGTTTTGTCCTATTGACAGTGTCCTTGGCTTTGCAGATGCTTACTAGCTTCAGGAGATCCCACTTATTGATTGTTGCTCTTAGTGTCTGTGCCACTGGTGTTATTATTTAGGAAGTGGTCTCCTGTGCCAATTCGTAGAAGTATATTTGGGATTCAAGCTTTAGCAGTGTTTCTTTTACATAGGAATGGGCCCTTATATTAGGGGCATAAATATTCAAGATTGAAATCTCCTCTTGCCCAATTTTTCCTGTGATGAATAAGTAGTGACCATCTTGGTCCCTTTTAATTGCTTTTAGCTTAAAGTCTACTTTGTTAGATATTAGGATTGCAACCCCCGCTTGTTTCTTAGGACCATTTGACTGGAAAATCTTTTCCCAAACCTTTATTCTAAGCCTGTGTCTGTCTTTGTGGTTGAGGTGTGTTTCTTGTAGGCAACAGAAGGATGGCTTCTGTTGTTGAATTCGTCTTGTTAGTGTGTGACATTTTATAGGGGAGTTGAGACCATTGATATTAAGGGAAATTAGTGACCATTGATTCATATTTCCTGCCATTTTTGGTGGTAACTTGTTTGTATTTCCTTTCTCTGGGGTATTCTTCTGTGGAATTATTGATTGTTTGTGATTTCATGAGTGTATGTGGGGTCCTTAGGTTGGAGTTTTCCCTCTAATGCTCTCTGTAGTGCTGGATTGGTAGATAGATGTTCTTTCAGTCTGACTTTGCCATGAAATATCTTGTTTACTCCATCTATGGTGATTGATAATTTTGCAGGGTATAGTATTCTAGTTTGGCAGCCATGCTCTTTTAGTGTATGTATAACTTCTGACCAAGCCCTTCTAGCTTTCATCGTTTCCATTGAATAGTCAGGCGTTATTCTGATGGGTCTGCCTTTATATGAAAGTTGGCCCTTTTCTTTTGCAGCTCTTAAAATTTTTTCTTTGCTCTGTATGTTTTGTGCCTTGATTATAATGTGGCGCGCTGAAACTTTTTGGGGGGTCATATCTATTTGGTGTTTGTAAGCTTCTTGTATCTTTATAGGCATTTCCTTCTTCAGGTTAGGGAAGTTTTCTTCTATGATTTTATTGAAAACATTATCTGTGCCTTTGAGCTGGTATTCTTCTCTTTCTATTCCTATTATTCTCAAATTAGGTCTTTTCATGGTGTCCCAAATTTCTTGAACATTTTCAGTTATGACTTTTTTAGTTTTACTATTTTCTTTGACTGATATATCTGTTTGAGCTACTTAATCTTCCACTTCAGTGATTCTATCTTCTACCTCTTGAACTCTGTTTGTTATGCTTGTATCTGTAGTTCCAGCTCTTTTCTTCAGGTTTTCTATTTCCATCTTTGCCTTATTTTGTGACTTTTTCATTGCTTGTGTTTCAGCTTTTAGTTCCTGGCATGTTTCTTTCATAGATTTGTTCATCTCTTCCAATTTTTTGTTTGTATTTTCTTCTATTTCTTTAAGGCTATTTTTCATATCTTCTTTGAGAGCTCCGATGATCATCAAAAAGGAATTTTTGGTGATGCTTCCTTCTGTTTCCTCTTCATTGCTCAGTTCAGGTCTTGTATTTGTAGGATTGCCACTTTCTTCTGGAGTTACCTTGTTGTTCTTTATATTATTATGTGAGTTTTTGCACTGGTATCTGTCCATGGCTTTAGTGGTTCATGATTGGGTGGCTCCTTGTCAGTTGTGGCTCTCGGGCTTGTGTGCCTCCTGTGATCTCTGAGGAAAAGGTCTACTCAATCACTACTTCTGCCCTGTGCAGGGGACTGAATTTCAAGTCTTCAATCTTTCTCTGTTTGACCAATTGGAGGCGGGGTGGTGGCTGTGCAAGCAGCTAGGGGGAAAGTGGCAGGCAGAGTTTATCTCTGCCTGCTCCAGAGTGTGCTGGGACAAGCTCTGCAGACAGCACCTGGTCCCGGAACCGGAGCCAGAACTGGTACCAATGGGAGCTCAACAATCCCTGGCAGGGATACAGGTGCCCGGGCCTACTGACCCCACCTCACCTCTGGGTGTTGTCTGAGTCTGTCCTTCAGGGTCCCCTGTCCTTATCTTATCACTCAGTTGGAGGTGCGTAGCCATGCTAATTCCCTCAGCAGCAGCTGGGGGAACCTTAAAAGGCAGAGTTTATCTCAGCCTGCTCCAGAGTGTGCTGGGACATGCTATGCTCTGGTGTTTTTCTTAATGTTTATATTTTTTTTTATGTTTCTTGTTAAACTGAAGAATCCATTGGACAAGTTGATGTTCTTAAGTCACATTCTCTGGTGGAATCCTATTATCTGATGTGTGTGTGTATTATATTTATACATTATGTAATATAAATAATATATTATATATATAAATTAAAAATATTATTTTTATTTAAGGCAAAGTGTCAGGTGGGATGGAAGTCAGGATAAAGCTAATGAAACATGCAGGTTGTATGTATTTCAACAATTAATTATGACACTAATTAATTATGGTAACTTTGTCACTAAATTTGGCTTGCTTGTTTTTGTTATAAAGTTATGTTATTCTTATCTTGGAAAATGAATGAGCATAAAGTTATTTTAAAATAAGAAAACAGCATTTTTCTTAAGAATATTGTTTATCATTGCTGTGAAGAGACACTATGACTACAAATCCTATAAAGGAAAACATTTAATTGGGACCCACTTACAGATTTAGAGGTTTAGTGCATTATCATCGAGGCAGGACATAGTGGCATACAGAAAAATGTGGTACTCCTGAAGGAGCATAGATTTAGTACTACTACTACTCATGTAGTTGGAGACTGTGTCCACACTGGGTGAGGCTTGAGACCTCAAAGCCTGCTCTCACAGTAACATGCTTTGTCTAACAAAGCCAGACCTATGCCAACAAGGCCATTCCTTTCAATAGTGCCACTCTCTATGGGCCAAGCATTCAACACTTGATTCTCTGGGCTAATTCCTATTCAAACCACCACATTGACCAAAGCACCATTTGTTCTGAAATGATGAAACATTATGTACATGAAAAGGTGAAAATAAGAAACATTAGTTTTTGTGGGGCTACAAATATCTTACTGAAGAATTCTAAAATTAGTTGATGTCTAATTTAAAAGCTCTTTTTTAACCTAAACATTGGGACATATTAAATTAATCATGAACAAAGACAGCATCACATCTAGTTGCTGATCATGAACCTTAGTCTGATGAAATCACTTGAAGAGGTAATAATAGACTAGCAGTGTGTAGGACAACTTGAATTTTTTCTGTGGTACATTTTCTGTCATATCATTAAAAAAAATTCAGGTTAATGAGTCAGCCAATTTCTCATCACTGTAATAAGATAATTGAGAAAATTACAGTGAGAAAGTGTGTATTTAGTCTCATGCCTCTGGAGGTTATTGTTTATAATCATATGGCTCCTTCTTGTAGAAGGAAGTATGTCATGATGGGCATACAAATACTTATCCTCATGTTTGGGAGTTATTAAAAGATGAGAACAAGAATCTATAATCCCCTTTAAAGTATGTTGTTGTGTCATTTTCCATGACCTTCCACACATTTTTAGTTTTTAAAAAGTTCTACCATTTTATAATAGTACCATGCAAGCAACCAAACATTTTGTATTTCCATTGATATTGCTTTTACTATAGTCCTGTTTGTACAGCCATTTAGAGGGGCCACTCTTTTACAACATTATGTCTGGTATTCTGGCTATAGTCATCTTTTTCCTTTACTTCTGGTATGTTGCATGAGCCATGAATAATGGATCTGTGATGTAAATGGATCTGTTGGGGCTGAGCTCATCATAATTCCATTTTTAAAATTAATATCTTATTACATATATTTTTCCATTTACTTAAACATTTTCTCTTACTAAATTATTGAATTTCCACTCTATTAAATGTGTCAAAGAATAATTTTTGAAATAGTTTACATAGTTTCTACCTATGTATTTTAAGGTTGTTAAAAGTGAAATAGGTTTCGAAATGCATTTGTTTACTCCAGACCATAGTGTGGTTTGGAGCTCTGCTAATGTTCCTTTTTTATCTAACACACATATCACTGCTCTTACTAGATAGCTCCATTAACTTAAAATCATAGGCTCCCATAATATGCATGTCAAACCGAGGCCTTCTTAAAAATGTATGTTTTTAGAGTTTAAAAATAAAATTCAGAATTGTATTCTCTCATTTTTGCCTTCAATTATTAACTTCAAACATTTTTCTGTACTTGTTCTACATTATTATCTGTACTGAAAGTATATCTTAATAAATGGGAAACTTTGGAATTCTTGTGTAATTCCAAATTTTCTCTCAATTATATTCTTGGGATAATTATGATCAGGGCTCAGATTTAGGTTGCTCCAAATTCCATATTTCAATGTGAAAGCAATTTTGTGAAATTTTATATTCTATATAGCAAAAGAAAATCATAAACCAAATCAAATTCCAAATACATTGAAAGGTACATTAGATTGGCAAAGACAGTGAGATGTGGGAAGCTTTTCTGAAGGATTAAGATGCTGTCTAAGCTTTTCCTTGGTGAGAACAAGTGGTCTGCTAGGGTAACAGATTTCAAAATGTTTCTGTCCATTAGCCACAGGATGTTAGTTATGACACAAAGGTCAGTAAAGAATCTGGAGGACAACTTAACCTAAAATAAGGTAATTGACCTTTGGACTTGCAACATTCTAATCTGTCTGCTGTACTGATACTTGAATTAGTCAGCCAGTCTCTGCAGACACTGCTTCTTTTCAGGAATTTTTATTCATACCATACATCTTCATCCTTTAATTAGCAAGTACTTATAATTGATAAAGGAAGAACAACCTCTTTTTTTTTTCTTCTAAAGAAAGGAGTGTGTGGAAACTGGACTGCCATATAGTCATTGTTCTCTGAAAATTACTATCCAATTTCCGTATCAATTGTCTAATATGTTAGATCATGACTCACACTACTTGCAATTTAAGGGTGGTTGCATATCATTTTAGTTTGCTAAGATAAGTTGTGCGTAGTCATAGCAGATCTACATCTGAAGTTCAGTGAAAGTTCAGAGGGTCATGCTTACTGAAAATGACTAAGTTACTAAATGAGAATCTCTACCACTTATCATTTCTAGTATTTGTCATGAATAGTCTTTCATACTATTTTATCTTTTCCCTAAGTAAAATATATGAAATTCTTTTATTCTCTCTTTGATTCTATTTTTTTTGTTTTCACTTATGTTTTGACTATTTATTATCTTTATTATAGCTCTGTAATTTTGGAACTTTATTGCTGATCAGTTCAGACAGCCATAACAAATTTCCCTGTTTATCAGTACAGTTACATTTTCTAACTTAGTTTCTTTTGTATGTGGATAAAGTAATTCTCCAATTATTCCTACTTAGTCTGCCTGAATTTGTTACTTCTTGTCTTATTAGTCCTTGTTCATTTATCAAGCCAATTCCCTTGGCATCTAGAACTATAGTCTTTTTTGTGCATGTTTGTTTCTTTATACCTTCACTATGATTTATTGTTTTTCTTTCTGATATAATATGTCTTCCTCGTACTAGGCAAAGGATATTTAATGTTAAAACATTCTGTAAGATTCATTTCATGTGCCATAGTCTCCATGAACCTTCTGAAAGTCCCTTGCTATGCCTTGTAATATATGTACTTGTCATATATCATTCATTGTATTATTTAGTATTTTAAATCAATGGTGTCATTTTATCTACATGACTCATCATTTCTAGAATAGGTTATTCTTCTGAGCTTTTGATCTTTTTTTTCATGCAGTCTTTGCTGGTTATGTCTAACTTATCCCATTAAGAATACTGTTCTGGAAAAAAACTGAATACTGTTCTGTATCTATATCTGTATTTTCTTTCCATTGCCGATTAGAAACACATATGAATGATTTTAACCAATTCAGTAACTATCATATACTTCATTTACTGTTTTGTCTCTATGTCCTTTAGCTTACATCTTTCTCCTGTAAATCTAGGCCATTGACATCTGTGATCCAAATCCAGTGCTGATGCTAATGCTCTGTGTCTATATGTATGAAAGGCTACCTACATACCTCCCCAAGAAGGTTGTGCCATTTTCCTGTACTCTGTATGATGTTGTGCTGGGACAGGTAAGAGAATCTTTGGAACTATCTCCATCGACAGTCCCAAGTATATAAAGGTCTTTACATGGCTTTTAGAGTTTTACACAAAAGTTCTACTTATGTATAAGTTAGAGAATCATAGAATGTCAAAAGCAGGATAAAGGCAATGTTCCTAGGTAAAACACAGATTACACACTCATTTTCTATGATTATTCACATAAAGTTGAAGATTCTGTTTAAACAAACTAATGATGAAGTTGAAAGTTACATTATGACAACAAATTGTTCAAAAAACTGTTTGGTCATATATCTATTGTGAAATGCAAACACTATTGGTTACCATGAAAATGTCAGGGCTAGCACAGGAAGTTCCAGAGCTATAAAACTGAAACAGTTCTTTCTGAATCTACTGTAGCCTTCAAAGTTTTCTCTTTAAAACAAAATATTACTTAATTCTCTGAGATTGTAAAGCATTTGGTTTACTAATACATGAAATATACATGTGTACATGCATGCATGTGTACATATTTACATAAATATATATATAGTGAAATGCAGCACAAAAATTTTTTGTTAGAGTTATAAATGATATTCACATGTTGTTGAACAATATGTTTTTTCAAGATTTAAGGAAAACTAAAAACAGAAATTATTAGCATTACTACACTTATTCTGATACCATAATTTTTGTTAGACTAAATTAATTTTATTGCTTCAAACTATTATCATGTTCTTTATGATATATAGAAGATATACATGCTATTGTCCTTTCACTATTGAAATATCTGGACTTTTGGTTTAAAGTCATAGTTTTTCTACTCTAGCTTGGCTAATACATTTTCTCAAGAATCTCTCTTCTAGGTCTATATTTTTCATAATATTCTTGGATATTATTAAAGAAACATTCATGATACATATTAAAATTATAAGTCAGAGTTGTACAGGATTTGTTTAAAATGATAATTTAAACTTTTATAAGATTGTCATTGTAGGTAATTGAATACTCTGAATATAAAAAGAAAATAATAAGAATTTGTAACAAAGGAGGTAGAGGATAACCAATGAATCAAGAATTAGTAAGAGGAAACACCAGGAAGATTCAGGTTATCCCATTTTACAAGGATTCTTGCAGGGAAAAGGAACAAACATTTTCAGAGTAAGAGTGGAGGATATGGAATGTGTTCTATTATAAAGGATGATTAAATTTCAATTTTGGATAATGTGAGATATCAAGAATCTCCCTAAAATTGTTTTCTTGAGAACATACTCAAATTTATGATGTGGTCCAAAAGGGTTGTACTAGAATTCAGTCAAGGAGAAAATCCCCATTCTTCTTCTTCTTTATGTTTTTATCAGCCTTCTCTCATCTCTTTTGGTCCTCTCAAGATTGATGAGTTTTGCTTTAGCTTTGTGGCCAATCAAGTTTAACCAAGATTATTTGTCATTGTGACCATTGATTTAGAACTATGCATCGGATCTTGGTAGAGTCACCAGTGGGTATGCAGCTAAAGACAATTATTCTTTTTTCCCTGATTCTATATGTAGCAGATAATTCAGTAGTATGGGGTAGAGTCTCTTGATCCTCTTCATTCTTTCTGCAGACTCAGTGCAGGCATCTGCAGCAGTTGCCATTTATGATCAGAGACACTGTGTATTGTCCATAATATGGCATTTCACAGTTCTTCTTCATGCCTCCATGCTCTTATATTCTTTTCTGTCCCCTCTTCTTCAAGGCCTCCTGAGACTTAGGATCTTTTGTTTAGGGTTGTATACTCATCTGTCACTTATTCTCAGCACTTTGTGCAGTCATGCATCTCTGCATTCAGTCTTTCCTGCAAAAAGTAGGTAAGATTGTTGATCACTTTTCTTCTCTTGCAACCTTTATATCAACTCAAACTATGATCATCACTAGCCAATTGGGAAAGAGCTTATTTCTTTTATTGAAGTAATTGTAAAAACTATGCTATAACCAAGTAGACCTGCACATTGATGACAAAAAAAAAAAGAATAAAAGCAAAACCAATCCTTGCTCTTCAATCTCAGGCCAACCAAAAAAGAATTAATTAGCTCTTTTCTTTTTTTTATTATTTGTGGCCTAAATTTGTAGTTAGATGAAGATGTTCCAGTGTAGGCCAAATGGCAGCTTCAATTTGGAATATGAGATTGCAAACCATATTTTCTACATCAATGTCACCTGGCAGATGAGCTCTCTTTAGATTTTGTTAGCTTTCAGCCAGTAATGAATAGCTAATTGTATTTTCTACCATCAGTTTTCTATTTAGCTTTGTAGCCAAATTAAAGCTCTCATCATTGGTTCATCTTTAACCTAGAAGTTACAGCCTGAAGCTGTTCTTCTGCTTCTTTTTTCAATACACTGTGACAAATTCTTTGAGGATTGCTTGCTGGAAGGTTAGCATTTGAAAGCTTCATGTTTTTTTTTAATTGTCCTTGAGATTATGTCTGTCCCCTATTCCAAGTCCCCAGCTCCTTACTCCTGTTTCTGTATTATTTTCCTGAATTTCCATCATATTTGCATATATGTTATTTTATCATTTTCAATAAATATACCTAATAGCAGTGAAGTAACAGTCCTCTTATTATTTTTTTCTCTTATTGTTGTACTTCTTTTTTTTATTTTTAATAGTGTCCATGTTTTTAATGCAACTAATACCTAGTTCAATTCTTTTTAGACCAGGACACAATCATTTCTATGCTGGATATGGTTTCAACCTTAAACTCCTTGGAAAACATTTTTCAATGATTTATAATTTTCAAAACTAGTATAGTTTTACTTAAATATCTTTCAAACACTTACTCTTGAATAAAAATTAAATCCAAGTTGCTAGTTTTGGAACTGGATTTTCTTATAAAATATTAAATAAATTCTTCAATTTGATAAATTGTAAAGATAGAAGTACTATCATTAAACCCCAAGTCTGTAGCTTACAAGATGATTTACATCTATCAATTCTTCACTGGGAGGTTGAAATTGGAAGAGAATAATCCCCAAGGCTGCCTGAGCTATGTAGGAAGGTTTTGTCAAACACACATGCAAATTCTAATAATGTTTTATTCCTTTCATTTAAAACTATAATATCCATTAAGCTAAATATGTTTGGTGCTGAATGTTTAACTTTCTATATTAAAACTAAGAAAATGGTATAGGTTTTAATCTTCTTTGTACCGTCTTGTTTCTCTACATAGATATTAGTGAAAAACCCAAGCTTGAAAAATTTAGTATATACAGCTACAATTGTTGGAAGAGATGCGGCTGACTTCTCTCTCGCCCAAACAGGAAATGTTGTAACAATTTCCCCAAAGTGAGTGTTTTTAACTTACTGAGTTTGTCAAACCTAGACATTTAATATTTACAGTAAATATTAAAATGTGACTTGAATTTTTCTAAATTGCTTGTTACATAAGGAAAAACTCAGAAATATTGTATTTATGTTTTTGAAATTTAATGCCTCTTTAATTTGTGTTAAAACAGTTCTAACAATACAGACCAGATGATTTTTTGTATGTTAATTAATTTTAGTTTAACTTATGTTTATGAACCATTGTGTTAACATTATAAATTCTTTTTTTTCAGAGCACAAGTCTATTTTATGAAGGAAATGCAGTTAGTGCATACTGACATTATATATAGTTTTATAATAATACATGTTATATTATGTGTAGTTTTTGATAATGATAGCAAGATAGATTATTGGTTGAAAATTAGAAACTACAGAAGAATGAAAAGAAAAATAAAGTTTTAAAAGTCTGCTTCCAAAAAACACTAATATTACCATATTTCTTTGTCTTCTCATGGTTATTGTGCCCGTAAAGATGATAGGTATATGTGTGTGTGTATGTGTGTGTGTGTGTGTGTGTGTGTGTATAAAATTATACATATGTGTATGATTGTTCATATTATCCTAATTATGACATATAAAGAAATGAAAGATTCATTTTTCCAAATATATTCAGTGCTGTTTTATACTCATCATACCCTCTAGAATGAATAATCTATGAGATTAAGAATTATATACTTTTATTTAATCACTTTATCTCATAACCCTAAAACAGTTCCTGACACACTAGAAATTATCTATAAATATAAATTGAATGAGTGAATTAGTGTACTAATGGACTATAAGCATTACATAGGAAATTATTAATTCAATGTGGTGCTCTTGTACCATATTTGAGCTTCTCCACCTCAGAAATGACTCCTATATGGTCAGCTTTTTATTTTCAATGAAATTCTAGCCTACAAGTCTTATAATTTAGATTAGTGGGGGCACATCTGAATAAAATTCCTCCTGTTGTATGTGGTCTGTGATTTTTTTCTACAAAATATAGTTTGTGAATTTCTGATGATTTTTAAATGCACTTACTCACTTTGCTCTATGCTTCTACCTGGTCTCAACCATTAACTAGTGGATCCACAAACCATGGCAATTAGGCCAAGGTTTGATAACAAAGTAAGGTATTCATATGTTCTTTATCAACATTTTTCTTTAAGAGAATTTATAATAAGTGATAATTTGTAGTACAAAATAACTGAATATTATATATAATGCTAGTTATGTTGAAAATGCCAGAGTAAAAATCAGTGGTAAACTGTCCCTCATATCTATTAATTGTATTCAAGTGAGGAAACCCAGCTTATCTTAATTCAAAGTCCATTAGTTACGTGAAAAAAAAAATCAAGAAGTGCTACATTTCTTCCTTGCACAAGAATAAACCAAAAGAAAACGAAGCTGACTGCATGATAGATCAGATGAAGCAACTTCAAAGTATTATAATACTGTTTTATACTATTCTAAAGTGCATGAGTTAGCAAGTCTTCTAGCTGTTCACAACCTGCGAGGCTGGGATAGCTTGCAAGAAATGTTCTTGTGCATCATAAGCCTCCACTTCTTCCATTTTAATTGGATCTGCATATTTCCTCTCAAGGCTTCTAGCAGAACATTTCAGTTGTCAAAATATGTCCCAGTGTTAGCATTTTTCTATAAATTGGTGAATAGAATCTTGTTCAAAGCTGTTAGACTCTGCCATTAGACTATGTGTTACACTACATGTAGTCATGTTACACTTTATGTAATCCACGTATAACACATGGCATGCAAAAAGTGAAAACACCTGGATATATTTTCCTTATTTCAACTTTTAATTGATTTTTGTCAAATACCTAACATACTCTTATCAAGCCTTATCAGGTTGTACTTTCCAACCTTAGCTTGAGGTATTATTTTATTTCAGAAATTTTTGTTAAATGCATATAAGCAAAAACAAATACAGGACATGATTAAGAGTTTATAGACAAAAATGTACTCATAACATCATACAAAGTATATATGATTTCATATTGTTTCCTGCTGGAAGATCCAATATGTGATATATTATACATATAGTTGATAGTTAAATTTATATTATATAGACGGCTTCATAGTTCAGTGGGTTTGTTTTTTAAAGTGAATACAGTTCACAGTGTAGGCCTTAAACTTGATCTGTACCTGATACATATTTAATTCTTTTATTTTAATAAAATATTTTCTCTTATTTTTTATTAAACAGAAACCAAATTGTCCTCATTGTGAAATTTTTAAGTCGCTTCCTTCATCCAGCTGAAGCTACACTATTATTAATTTCAAAACCTAAAGCTGGAGTAGGAGGCAGTACAATGGCTTTTGCTCTGAAAGGAGAAGTATTAAATTTTAAAGCAATTGTAAGTAAACTGTACTTATTTTGTATAGTTTGGTTCCTGTTCCCCAGCCCCTGTAATGTCACAACATGATTATTCTTGTCGGTTTATCTCTGTTTAGGTCTTAGTCCTTTAGGTCATTTATTTGCCATCAACCCTTATAATTTAAGGTCTTGGTGTGAGAACATTGAATGTTTGGAGATGATTTACCAAATATTTTTCTGCCACAGAGGTTTATCAGTTTTTAATATATCTTATTTTTTATTTAGTGTGTGTGTGTGTGATGCATATGCATTAACATGTGAATGCTTGCACATATATGTTAGTACATGTGTGCCATAGCATGATGGAAGCAAGAGCATTGTGGTAATATTCTGTGTATTTAATAAAGTCTACCTGAAAATCAGCGGACTAGCTACCCACAGATTTTATGATGAAGGTCAGTCAGAGAGTGGTGGCATAGGCCTTTAATCTCAGCCCTGGAGTGGCAGAGGCTGGATCTCTGATTTCAAAGTCAAACAAAGCCAGGCAGTAGTGGTACATGCCTTTAATCCTAGAAGTAGGAAAGTTGAACTAGGAAGTGAGATATTTGGGCAGAGAAAGAAAGATGAGGGAGGAGGCTGGCATTCAGCCCTTGACCTGAGACCCCCTTCCCTTAATACTGAGGACTTAGAGACATTCACTCTGGGGAATCCTGAGTGGTTAGGCGAGAATTGGCTGTGGCTTATTCCTTTGTGCCTGTCTTTCAGCTTTTTCCCAATATATGACTCTGAGTTTTTTATTATAAGACGGAGTAGAATTTCTGCAGTTTAGCACAGCTTGCAGGAGGTAGCTCTCTCCTTTTCCTTTGAAAAATACTATCTACATACCTCTCCACAAGAAGAGGTACTAATTTGGCATCAAGCACCTTTACATGTTCTCTCATCTTTCTAAATAGGCATTCATCAGTTTATCTTGAGTGTTGTGTAGAGCTAAAACAATATAAAGTTTATATTAATACTATATTTATTGAAGGATTATGATGCTCTTGATTAAATACTACATGTTCATGTCTCAAAAGATGTGGAAGAAATACATTGGAAAACTTTAGTAAACATCTTGTTTGAATGTTATTTGTTAAATGTTATTTGTTACCATGGATAAATGGTAAAGTCAAGTAAATTTGTTGTTGACTGATTTCTGTGTATATTTAAAAAAATGACTATGCTAGGCCAGAATATAAGGTACAAAGAATGACTCTAGAAGTATTAATTTGTAGCCAGACAATAGAAAACAGCACCAAGATGCTCACATTGACAGACTGACTTACTAGGCAGTGATGACCTATGATACGCTGTTTTCTTCCAGTTTTCTCTTTAATAATTAACACTTCACATCTCTCAACTCTTTCATATACATTCTCTAAAACAATGTACTACTTTGTCAAATGCAGTTCAGAGGGATGGCTGATTTTTATCCCATCCTTAACTGTAATAAGGGAGAGGAAACCTGAAAACTGAATGCCTAAATGCTATTCAGCTCTGATTACACCCCCTTCTTACCACTCAGTTCAAAAGGAAGTAGACTACAGTATAATGGAGAAAATATTTAAGACAAACATAGTCATAACTATAAAATTTGTAGAAATTTTTTTGTACAGAATTAATTTGAAATTTTATATTATCTGTGCTTTTATTA
>PVIH01020136.1:12468-33442 GCA_004025045.1 Sigmodon hispidus | reverse complement strand
AAAGACACACACACACACACACACACACACACACACACACACACACACACACACAGAGAGAGAGAGAGAGAGAGAGAGAGAGAGAGAGAGAGAGAGAGAACAAAGAAGAGAGAGTGAGCTAGAGAGAGTCTCTGTTCTCTGTAAGGGAAAAGTCTCAGGCCACAGGAGAAGGTTGATACTTTCTGTTCACACTATCAGGAAGGCTTTTCCATTCCTGAGTCTGACCCAGAGAAGGCCTTGCCATTTCCATGGGTCTGAGGCATTAGGGTATTTGACATGGCCATACTCATGTCAACATACATTCACTCAAGACTTCATCATCTTCTCACACTGGGGGCTTTTAGAAGGCCAGGTCAGGCACTTAGGCTGGCCAGAGTCCCACATGCTCCTGAGGATCAGCATTTCATTTTGAAAATCTGCTCCGGGTGCCTCACAAGTTTTGGGTAGCTAAATAGAGGACCTCTGGATGAGAAAGCAAGTGCTTTTTCTGGGGGGACAGCTGTCTCTGTCACTCTTCTGCCTCCACGGGGCCTGGCTGTATTAGAATGCCTCCATCCTGAGTCAGGCCGGAAGTTGCTTGCTCCGGTGTAATTATATTAAGCCTCTGGGATGGTGATGTGAGGCAGCTTGCAGCAGTGTTTTGCAAGGCAGTCTGGGTTCTTGGTGTCTGGATCAGCCTGCCTTCTCAGTCTGGGTCCTGCAGTGCTGGGCTCGGTGTATGGACAGGTCCCCTTGCCAGCTGTAGTCTAGCTGCCGGGCTCTCCCAGGCCAGTAAGCAGCCAGGACCAATTCCTGATTGAATCCTCCTGCACAACGGACAGCAGGAACCTGCATGAGAAGGATAATCAGAGCGCCCCATTCAGCCTGCAGGGGTACAACACTGACTATGGAGAGCGGGGGCATGGGTCTCTTAGCCTGGGCTACCCACTCAAGGATATCATGGTCCCTTGCTCTCCAGGCACTGACTAAGCTGTTTGTTTTTACACACGCACACACGCATGCACACATGCACGCGCGCGCGCGCACACACACACACACACACACACACAGAGAGAGAGAGAGAAAGAGAGAGAGAGAGAGAGAGCTGCTCTTGGTGCCTATGTGCAGAACCTTTTTCCTTCTCCTTCCATGTTTAAAGAAACATCTTTGTAAGCAATGCCAGCCTAGCATGAGGACCATCAGGACCCAAGATCACACCCCACACCAAAATACATATCAGGTGGATTAAAAGCAGCAGAATCAGAGGATGAGTAAAAATGCATGCTTTGCAAGTGTGAGGGCCTGAGTTCAGATTCCCCAGCATCCATGTAAAAGCCAGTGTGGTGGTGTATGCCTCTAACCACAGTGTTGGGGAGGGTCACAGAGACAGATGGACCCTGGGGCTTACCAATCAGCTAGTGGAGCCAGTTGCTGAGCTTTGGATTCTGGGAGAGACCTTGTCTCAAAAATTAAGGTGGAAAGCAATAAAGGTAGACACTTGATGACAACTTCTGGCCTTTATATGTAACACTTGGGATAAACATACTCTCACACTCATGTGCACACACCCATACAGTACACATACAATCAAAAACATCATGAAGAATTATCAAAAGCTGATTTGAAGTCTCTTAATGGATTATTAATTGAGGGGTGGTATGGATCAATGACACTTTCTCAGAAGATGCCCAACCTCACCCATAAGCAGAGATAATTATGCCCAGGGCACTAACAAGATGCTGCTTTCCGTCACATTTGCAAAATAAGCGTATTGGAGAAGGAAGAAAGGAGCAGGCGCTCATACTTCTGGTGACCGATCACGTGAGCTGGGACAGCATCTTTGGAGAACAATTTAGGCACATATATACAGATTTGCATGTGGTTTTAGCCTATAGCCTGGCATTTGTACTGTTAGATCTGACTCCTTCAAACCTACCACAGCACACAGGTTTTCTGACATCACTTAATGCCTCCAATCTAGGAACAACCCTTATGCTCAAGAGAAGGGGATGGTTAAATAAACAAGGCCCATTCATGTCACAAAATACTGCATAATAATTGAAAACAATAATATGGATAGATATGGAATATTCTCCAAAGAAATGAAGTGAAAAAAATCCAATTGTAAATCCATATGTATAGTGTGAGCTCATTTATGTACCAGAGTCCCTGTGGCCAGACTCTGATGGATGGACTTCCCCCAGGGGGAGAAACTATCTGGAAGGAGAGAAAAAAGAAGTCTCACCTTTTGTTCGTTTTCTTTTCCTGGGAATTGTTTGAATTTTTATAAGCACATTTTGCTTTGTGAATTAAAACAAGACAACATTTAAAACATTTTCAAAAGCAATGCATGCCTTTGTAAGGGCAAAGGGAGCAGAGACACGGCTGATGGTTCTCTTTACTGAGACTGCTCACTACACCTGCTCTGAAGCGCCTTTTTAGAACAGGATCTCACTTTGTAGCTCACACAGGTTTTATGCTTGTGATTCTCCTGCCTCAGCCTCCCAACACTGGGATTACAGACATGACCATACCCAGCTGGAAGGGTTTTTTATTTTATTTTTTTTTTAAGAAATCATTTGACAGAGTCTCTTTTCAAGACAGGTCATATCCAGACTGGCCTAGCCTAGACTGGATAGATATTGACTTTGAAGCTCTTGCCACATAGTTGGTGTTGGGGGTTGAGCTCAGGTTCTGATGCTGACTGACCTATCTCCCCGTCTCTATGTTATTAGGCTTTCTCTATCCCAGTGTGGACTTGAACTCATAGTCTTTCTGTCCCAGCCTCCCAGCTTCTCAGACCATGTATTACATGTTTTAGATTCAGAAGGCAGGAAGTCATCTTAGATATTAGGAGGGCTTGCCAGGAGCTGGAGTTGAGGAGAACATTGGCTGCGCGGGGGCTCTCAGGGAGTTCAAGTTCTCCGGCTCTGCCCTTGTCCTTCAGTTGCAATCCTCATGCCAGTGCACCTCCAGCCCTAGGCCTCTTCCACTCCCCACAGCTGCTCAGTCCTCATTGTTCAGGAACAAAGGCAGTTTAGGTTTTGAAACCCAAGTACAAATCCACTACATAGAACCCATCTTGCTTGTAAATGAGCTGATGGCTATGGCCTCTGGGGTGGGGGTAGGGGGTCATTCGGAGGCGGGTGGCAGCAGGGGGCTCTGGGGACAGCTTGTTTGGAAGAAGAGTAGGGCAGAGAGGTGCAGCAGAATGCAAACAGTTGGTGATTTATGATGTCAATAAACACCACAGCTCCGTGCTGAGGTTTCCCCTCAAGATGTGTCTGAGTGCGGCCCCTGCAGCATCCACTGCCTGCCTGTGCCAGGCTACAGCTGGGATGCCTGGTGAGCTGAAGAGCCCTGCATCTCCCGCTTAGGGTGTAGGGAGAGCACATATTCTGTCTGGGGACAGCAGGAAGATGTTCTGGCAAGACAGAAAATGCAAATGGCAGGCTAAGCTGATGAGCAGAAGAGCTTGGCTTTCTCTTTGGGACAGGGTCCAGGATGCACAGAAAAGAGGCCAGTGGGTAGAATTCACCTTGGCCATGGTCTTACGTTTGGAGCCTCAGAAAGTTATACAGGGTCTCCTCACTAAGACTGTGACATTTTTATTTACTTTAATTTTCTTATATTTATGTTTGTTGTGGAATATTAAACCATATAAAGATGTGTGTTACATTTGTTTATGTTGTGGAATATTACTTTAACTGTATAAAGGTGTGTTGCATTTGTTTATGTTGCATTTGTTTAACTAGGCAAAGATGTTACATTTGTTTCTGCTGTATTTGTTTAATTGTGTTGCTGTTTCCCTTAGCCTCCTGAAGGCACCTGATTGGTCTAATAAAAAGCTGAATGGCCAATAGCTAGACAATAGAGGCTGGTGGGCAGACACTGTAAGTAGGAGGAGGGATCTAGGCTTGGGAGAGGAGAAGAGAGAACAGAGGATGAGGGAACGAACCCACAACCCCTCATCCCCAACCCCCCAGACATCCAGCAAGTCACAGAATAGGACACAGAGAACGAAATAAAGGTAAAAAGCCCTGAGGCAAATTGTAGATGATGAGAAACAGGTTAAAATAAGTTATAAAAGCTAGTGGGACAGGCATAAAGCTGAGCATTCATAATGTCTGTGTCATGATTTGGGGGAGCTGGTTGGTGGGCCAGAAGAAAGCCTGTTGCATTTATTTGTGTGTGTGTGTGTGTGTGTGTGTGTTTCAGCATTCATAGCACGGTATATGTGACAACTTCCCTGAGCGATCTCTCCTTCCATCACATGGGTTAGAAGGTTTGAACCCAGGTTGGCAGGCTTGAACTTGGCAGCAGCATCTTGATCCACTGGACCGTCTCTATGGCCATTCCTTTTTTTTTTTAATGGTGCTGGGGTGGAGCTCAGGACCTCCCGCATGGTGTTAAAAGCCTGCGCTCTTTTAAATGTTGAGACAGTGCTGAGTAGTAGGTAGCAGCACACACCTTTAATCCCAGCACTTGGGAGGCAGAGGCAGGAGGATCTCTGTGAGTTTGAGGCCAGTCTGGTCTATAGGACCGCGAGAACAGTGAAATGCTGTCTCAAAAACAAAACAAAACAAAACAAAACAACAACAAAAGATTTTGTTTTGGTTCTTGTTTGCTTGTTTATTTGTTTTTAGACAGGGTTTTGTTTTGTTTTGTTTTGTGAAGCCCTGGCTGCCCTGGACCTTACTCTGTAGTCTAGGCTGGTCTCAAACTTACAGAGCTCAGCCAGTTTCTGCCTCCAAGTGCTGGGATTAATGGCTCATGTTTTTTTGTTTGTTTGTTTTTTGGGGCATAGTTCATTCTATACTGCCATGCTTGGCTTATGTGGTTCTGGGGAAGAATCCAGGGCTTCCTTGCATGCTAGCTAAATGTTCTTCCTGCCAGCCACTTCTCTAGCCTGCTTCTTTTTTGAGCCAAGGGTTTCATTGTGTAGCCCAGACTGTCCTCCATTTTCAGATCCTTCTACTTCAACTTCCCAAATACTGAAACGACAGGTGTGCACAGGAACCAGGTCCCCAGGAGTTCTTCTTAATGAATCTGGATTGTTCTCGAAGCCATAGTCTGTTTTCTAAAGCCTGTGCAGTTTGTGGTCTACTCTGGCCTCTGGTTCTTTTGCTGGTAGACATGAGAAATAGCAAGTATTTCTTTCTGAAAGGACTGGCTCTGTCTGGGCTTTAGCTTCTAGTGCTATTTCTGACTGGAGTGTGTGTGTGTGTGTGTGTGTGTGTGTGTGTGTGTGTGTGTGTGTGTGAGAGAGAGAGAGAGAGAGAGAGAGAGAGAGAGAGAGAGAGAGAGAGAGAAGTCAGTGAGTGTCAAAGTTCTGCCTTGGCCACTCTCAGCTGTCAGAGTCACTCAGAAGCTTATGTTTGGTCATTTGGCAGGCTAAAAGTGACAGACAGGCAGCTCTGGGCACTGGTGGCCAGCCCTCCCCTGTTCTTTATCAGCAGAGTCCAGTGTATTTCCCCTTACCCCTCCAGGCAGATTGTGAACATTGTCTTCTCCCTTGCTTCTAGAAGCTAGGGGGCTGGAAAGAGTGTGGCCTGAGCTTTTGAGAGCCGTGTATGTAGAGATAGCATATAGAACACCACCCTTCATTTTGCTTCTACTGTATGCCCAGTGTGACGGGCTTCTGTGGACCTGTCTGGGCAGGCCAAAGGAGCCTCCTGGTAATGGTGTTGGGCTCTGGGCTCTTGGCAGATCGCCAGGCCGTCCAAGAAGGCTGTTCCTGTAGCTGGCTAGCTTTCCAGGCCTCTCCTGGGAATCTTAGTGTTCTCCTGTGGCCCCAGAAAGACCATCTGTGTGTGTGGCAGGTACTTCTGTCTGGAGGCCCCTGTATCTCTTTCCTCTGCCTCTTTCACTGTGCTCTGAATCCTAGGTTTCTGCGGGGCAGCACTTTGGGCAAGGTGGCATTGAGGGAGCAGATGGCTGTGGACCAGCCTTTCTTGGGAGAGTCTGGCCATATACAGATAGCTAGATATCCATTTTTCCTTGGAGAGCTGCTTCTGTGCCATCCTGAGGGGAGAAATAAGCTAGGGGAAAGGCTATGACCCACTAGGCAATACGACAGTGGACAAAGGTCCCCAAGGGTGGCTGCCACCCTGGGCCCAGGCCCCGAAGAGGTAGGACAGAGGCTTGTTTCACTGGTGATGGACAAGTTTGTAGACCCTTTTGGTCTCAAGATTTCCTTGGCAGTTAGGGAAGTGACTGTCTCTTTCCTAAGTGGATAAGCAGAGACAACTGGGATGCCCAAGGCCAATGCTGGCATGCACGTAGGCATCAGGAGGCTTGCTAGCAGGCAGGCCAGCATGGCTGTTTGACACCATGAGTTGAGAGGTCATAAGGGACTGGATGCAGGGGCTGGGATGTGTTAGTGGTGCTTGCCTAGCATACATGCAGCCCTGGGTTCATAAAACTGGGAATAGTGGTGTACACTTGAGAAGGGACAGAAGGTCAAGGTCATTGTTGGCTACATAGCAAGTTCAAGGTTAGCCTGGGCTACATAAGACCATCTCATGACAACACCAGAGTGCAAATGCTGACTCCTCAATGGGAATGTGAAGAATTATTCTTACCCAGTCCCTGGCTTCTTAGACTGTGAAATGGGAACAATCAAAGAGCATCTCGGCCTCTTTCTATGACCCATAGATAGTCTTCTGAGACAGCAGTTTTGGGTACACTTCTGCCTTGAAGCAGGGTCTGAAAACGTTAGTATCAAGTGTCTATGTATCGGCTCCTCCCAGGCTCACCAGATGCACTACTCACCCACAATCCTTAGCGCCCACCTTGTGCCAGGCAGACAGTTATCTAACTTCATCTTTGTACTGTGGTGATGAAAAGATGTTAGTGTTATTTTTATTTGACAAATAGGGAAACAGAGACTCCAGATTCCACAGTTGTGCCCAGACCTGATTCACATGTGTACTTCAAAGGCACTCTGAGACAGGCCGAGAGACCAAATCACAGACCTGCAGACTCAGCAATGCTGGGGTGTGGCAAGCCACTGGACAGCAAATACTTGAATGCCTTCTGAAGCTGGGAGTGTGAACCAATGACATGTCTGCTCTGCTCCATGCCAGGTTCTACCCCCGCCTAGAAGGACCGCCTCTGATGCCAGGTTAAGGTGCAGATATCATTCATTTGACAAAGCGCTTGCTTCTCATGCCCAACACCCTGGGTTTTCTGATTCATAGCACTGCATGATCCAGATCTGGTGGCATGCACCTGTGATTCCAGTGCTTGGGCAGTTAAGGCTGGAGGGTAAGAAGTTCAAAGCCATCCTTAGCTGCAAGGGGAGTTACATAAAACCCTGTCACAAACAAACAACCTTCTGATGGCTCTAAACCTGGACCAGAATAGGAGAAAAAATAGTATTTTTTAAAAAGTAAAGAAAATGTCAAGTTACTTCAAGGAAATACACTGGAGTCAAGAAATGGCCCCTAGCTGCCCTAATTTCTCCCTCAGTTTCCTCTCATTACTTTTTCTTTATTATTTGTGTGTGTGTGTGTGTGTGTGTGTGTGTGAGAGAGAGAGAGAGAGAGAGAGAGAGAGAGAGAGAGAGAGAGAGATCTGGGTATGCTGTGGGGTACATGTGGAGATTAAGAATGATTTTCAAAAGGCTTTTCTTGAGCCTGACAGTGGTTCTTTAATCCCAGCAATTAGGGAGACAGAGGTGGGCAGGTGGAGCTCTGTGAGTTCAAGGCCAGCTTGGTCGACAGAGCTAGTTGCAGGACAATCAGGGCTACACAAAGAAAATCTGTCTTGAAAATCGAAAAATAAAAAGGGTCGGTTATCTCCTTCCATTATGGAGATTGAATTCAGGGTGTCAGCCTTGTACAGCAACTGATTTTACCTGCCAACTCATCTCACCAGTCGTGTCGTGCCCCCCCCCCCCCCCGCAATCTCGCTGTCGATTCTCTATATAGATAGTTTAGGCTGGTTTTGAACTTACTAGGTAGCCTAGGATGCCCTAAAACATACCATCTACCTGGTTCCACTTCTTAAGTGGATTAATCCCAACGGATTAAAGATGTGTGCTACCATGCCTGGCTTCAAACTTCCTATATAGGCTTCCCCAGATTGTCCAAGGATATGTGTATTTGATTATTTGCAAATTTTTTGCTTGAAAAGACACAGATGATAGTACCCATATGTAGCCAGCATGGCAGGAATACGATGTAAATCAAAGCCCCTCCTGACTATTCTTTTAAAACTAGTTTTTAATGATTCGTATGTATGCTTGTGTGACTTTCTGGGTGTGTGCCTTTGAGTGGAGGTGTTCCTGGAGCCTAGAGACATTAGATCCCCTGGAACTGGAGTTGCAGGTGGTTGTGAACTTCATGATGTAGATGCCTGGGACTTAACTTGTGTTCTCTATAAGAACAACTTTTGCTGAAGCCACTGAGCTGTCTCTCTAGCTCTCGTTCTTGGATGCCATTCCTGCTACCTGCTTTGATGCAAGGCTGTGTATACATCCTCTCTAAAGAGAAAAATGATGGTGTGCTACAAACATGCCGTAATATGCTCTACTTTCTACCTTTCCACTTAAGATTATAAGTCCATAGAACAGCATGCTACACTAGTCTGTTGCATTCTTTTTATTATTATTATTATTATTATTATTATTTTAAATTTGGGGAGATGGCTCAACAGGCAAAGGGCCTGCTTTGCAAGCATGAGGAGCAGAGTTTGTGTCTCCGCACTCAGGCACAATGCATCCATAACTCCATTGTTTCAGGGATCAGCGACATACAGACCTCAGGGGCCTAATGGATGGTCAGTTTAGCAGAAAATAATTAGCTTCAGGTTCAGTAAGCAACCATGTCTCAAAAAAATAAGGGTGGAGAGGGACAGAGGAAGGCACCCAGCACTGATCCCTCCCCTTGACATATTTGTAGGCAAGCATTTGCACACACACACACACACACACACACACACACACACACACACACACCAATCAAGCATTGTATTATTTTAGAAATGGTCTCATGTATCCTAGGCTGACTTCAAGCTCATTATATACCAGAGGATGACCTTGAACTTCTGATCCTCCTACCGCCATCTCCTGAGTGCTGGGATTGTAGATATGCACTACTATGACAGGTTTTAGGCATTGGTGACAATTGACACAGGGCTTTGTGCTTGTTAGGCAAGTACTGTATCTACAGAGCAACAGTCCTGTTAGACTCTTTTTAATAACAGTGTAGCATTATATTGTGGTGATACATTCCACCTCATTTAAGCATTATCCTATTCACAGTTGTACACACAGGTCATTTCCTATCTTTTGTACCTATAAATGATCCTGCCCTGAAGAATTTATATAAATTCTCTCTCTCTCTCTCTCTTTCTCTGGTGATGGGAATCAGAGCCACATGTACACTAAGTACAGCCTACCACTGAGCTAGATCACCTGCCTTTTACACACAGATTTTTTCCAAGACAGGGTTTCTCTGTTGTAGCCCTGGCTGTCCTGGAACTTTCTCTGTAAACTAGGCTGGCCTCAAACTCAGAGATCCACCAGCCTCTGCCTCCTGAGTGCTGGGTTTAAAGGTGTGTGCCACCACCACCAGGTCTGTTTTACAGACTTTTCCTGCTGCCTGACATGAAGGTTTGCATTCAACATGGAAGGACATTAAGATATGCCTCTGTGAAACCCCTGCCTAAAAACCTATCCAGAGAGATGCGTCACTCAGAGTAGATTTCTGAACACCAACAAAGGGGTAGCATTTTCCCAAGTGTAGCTTTCCTGTCTGTCTGGAGGATGGCTTTCTCTAGAGCCAGCAGCAGTGAGCAGAAGCAGCTGGGATTCCCTGGCTCCTGAGCCCCTGTGACCATCTCTATGGACATAAGTTCCTCTTGAATCCTTTTCCTTACGGCATTTCACTGGCAGCCAAGAGAGACTTTCATAACTCCTGCTATCTTTACAATATGTCGTTCAAATTTAAAACATGCTAAAAGGGAGAAAATATTTATAGAATTTTTCTCTGGAAGGAAAAAAAAAAAAAACAACAACCAAATCCTACTTTTACATCCTAGCCAATGACATTTCTGGAAGGCACAGAGGGAAACAGCACCAACTCGGAGAAGATAAAATGGACTAATTACACAACAGATTTCTAATTTAAGAAGCTAGCTGCATTCTTCTGGTGTGTGTGTGTATGTGTTTAAAGATGTCAGAGAATAAAAATACTGGTTTACCTGCTGATTGGGAAAAAAACCCTATACATATACACACACACAACAGCTGGTGACCTTTTGCCTGCAAAGTGTCTGTCCTGTCCAGGGCCATGAAGAGGTCCCCGTGGTAGCTGTTCTTGGCTTGTGGATCAATTTTCCATGGGAAGGAACAGGGTCCTTGCTGCCTGTGCTATTTAAATCTCTTAGTCTTCTTCCGTTTTTCCAAAGCTCTGGGAATGTCCCCATGGCTACAGCTGTCAGGGACACCCAGCTCTGGAGTCTGTCTGAAGCAGGCCTAAATACCCTGGCTCCCTCTCAGCCCAGCTACTGAAACCCCAGATGGCTCCTAGGTTTCTAGAGCAAGTCCTTAGCTGTAGGGTGGCTGTGGAAGAGGCCAGGGAGCCTCTCTGTCCACCCTCGTGTCTGCGACTCAGGGTCAGAACGCTTGATTTCTGCTTGGATTTTTACGTGCATACATCTGGTGGGATCTTACTCCTTCCCCTTCCCTTATTTTTATGTATGAATGGATTATGTTGGCTGTTTAATGGGTTCACTGCCACCGAAGGCCACGAGGCAGCTTTAATGAAGTCTCTGGCTGGCCAGCCTGTGGCTTTGAGAAGCCCAGGAGACAGCTCCTGGGTACCTGCTTGAATTTGCTTTTAGTTTTCTGCTTGGCGACCAGGGTAGCCCGAGCACTGCTGTGATTTGCTGAGGGTATTCGGGTCAATTCAGGACTGGGTATGGACCAGAGTTACCCCAGCACCCAGGCATTAGTAGAACTGAGCCGATATTTCTTTGTGGAAAGTTCAGAATGACAGTGAATGATGAGCAAGGAGGCCTAAAGGGGATTATTCCTAGCTTGGTGGCAGGGGCGAGCCCAGTCGGGGTGTGGGTCTGGGTGAGTGTAACTTTGGGCAGGAGCCCAATCTTGGTCACCTGTCCCTATTACCCTGGTTACAGAGATCAGTTCTGGTGAAAAGCAGAGATTTATTGAGCGTGGACACATGGGGAAGAAGAACAGATAAAGAGGTCTGTTGAGTCCCAGATCTTTTGAATTCAAGTTCTGGTACTGCCATGAATTATGGGTTAATTTTTAAAATGTATTTACTATTTCTTCATTTAAATTTTTGTTAAACACTGATTGTACATATTCATGAGTTTCATTATGGCAGTAGAATGTGTGCATAGAATACACTTTGACCATATTCACACTCTAGTAACCTCTCACCCCAACCCACCCCTTCCTCTTCTCAGCTAACCTTCATGCCTTTTGTTGTTGTAACTGAATGCTTAGGGTTGCTTACAGGAGCAGGTCCTAGGGGACATCACAGGAGCGCAGTCAACATGGTCAATGTCCCAATGCTTGCACAGATGATGACAGCGGCTCTCCTTTCCCAGGATGCTTTGCTTTTGTTGTTGTTGTTTCTGAGACAGGTTCTTGTTTTTTTAGTCCTGGCTGACCTTGAACTAGCAACAGCTGCTCTTGCCTTCAGAGTGGTGGGATCGTAGCCACGATCCTGACCAGAGCTTCGGGTTTTAGTAAATTACTGGAGAAGGGGAGAGGAACGCATAGTTAAGCACTTCTGATTAAGGTGTGGTCTCACTGACTGGGTCTCAGTCGGCTCTGCAATCTGGTTCCCATAAGATGATCCTTCTTTCTGTCCTTCCCTCCTTCGCTCCTTCCCTCCCTCCCTTCCTTTTTCTCTCTCTTTTTTTCCCTCCCTCCCCTTCTCTGTCTCTTTCCTTTTTTTTTCTTTTGAAACAGGGTCTCACAGTGCACCTGATTGTCCTAGAACTTGTTATGTTGACCAGGCTGGCCTTGAACTCACACAGATCTACCTGCCTCTGCCTCTTGAGTGCTGGAATTAAATGCAAGCCACTACTACACAAGACAAAATGATGATTCTTGCTCCAGTGAATAGCTCATCCCTCAGGCATAATTGGCTCATCTAGAAAGGCAATGGTCCGACCTTTGAGACTCTGCTGTGTCCGAACCCAAAGGGTTACTGAAATGACTGTGCCTTCATCCTCACGGGGGTGGGGGCGATAGCTTGGGTAGATAGAGCCTACATGAGTGATTGTCAGAGCTGTGTAGAGTCAGGCCTTGACTCCAAACGAAAGGAAGACACAAAAAGGCTGACGTGCTGTTAGTTATCTTGTGGGGCCAAATGGGGTTTGTTTTTGTTGTTTACTTTTTTTTGGCAAAATCTTCTTCTAGCTGAATATAGTGGCTTAAATGTCCTTGAGGCCAGCACCAGGACAGCCAAGCCAACACAGGGAGACTCTGTCTCAAAAAAATCTAAAAAAAGAAAACAAGTGCCATTGTAAGGTTGGCATGAGCAGCAGGGCCTCAGTTTAGTTGATTTGCATTCTTTTACCCAGTAAGCTCCAGTAAGTTGGTTTCTGAGTTTATGGGGGTTGGGGTGTACTTAGGGTCCTTCAAGCTGTAGGGCCTCAAGAATTTAGAGACCAAAGCTTCCATGTGGAATCAGGGTGCCCTCTCCCTGCTGTTGATACACTCCTAATGCCTGACATACCTGAGTTCAGAGAGTGCTGCTATGCGGGCAGGTCAGAGATGGAATCAAAGATCTGGACATCTTTTTGTCTCTCTTCCCAGCCTCCTTCCTGGCCAGGAATGGTTTGTCACTGAGAGATCTGCTGTCAGTGGCTGGGAGAATACTAACAGACAAGAAAATGACTTCCTATCTTTCTTCCTTGTGTAAAAATCCCTCCCAGGGCATCCGGGGTAACAGCAATCATGGAGAGAAAGCTGAAAATTCGGGTCTCCTTGGATTCCGTGGTTTTTGTATGGTTGGATTCATGGTTGTGTATGGGGGGTGGGGTCCAGAGCATCCCCATGCCAGTCTTCTGGGGCACCTGCCTGAACCTTTTTACAATGTCTGAATGGGCTCTTTAAATATACGTTGGAGTCTGTTATTCCCTCCTGAAAATACTTTGCGAGGCTACCAGTGCCAAGTTCAAGTGCTATCTCTCTAGGCCCAACTCTCCTTGTCCCCTGTCTCAGACTCTGTGACACAGGGTCAATTGGGCATGTGGCCTGCAGGCTCCACATTGTTGCCCCCACACTCCCTTGCAGCTTCTCCTCTTTCTAGGGTAGTGCTCTCCAGCTCTCCAGATTTACTTCATAAACTGTTTAGTGATAACCCATTCATGGGTCATGTGCTGGTCATTCAGAGCCACACACGACTGGCGGATGCTGCGATGCAGTGGATTTGCTTGGTCCTAGCCATGGTCAAGTGGAAAGGGTTTTTTTGTAAGAGGGCCATCCCTGCTCACCTTGCTCTTCATTTGCTTCAGCATTCAGATTGATTCGCTTTTTTCCTGCTGACCCCGTCCCAGCACAGTGTCCAACTTCAGCCAAAGCTTTTTCTCAGAGCTGTTCTCAGAGCTTGACTCTCCTCAACCTGGGGCTTATCTACTCTTGAGGCTCATGGCTATTGGCTTACTCATCCTTGGTGAGCTCAGCAGGTCTCAGGGTGGAAGTTTAATGAGTCCTGTGGCCACACAGCTCAGTGTGCCTTGCAGAAGCCTCCTCTGGGCTCTTATTCCCCAGATTCTACTTGTGTTCTTCAGTCTCTTGTGCTCTGGCCCCACAAGGTCCTAATGGCATCCATGGCAAACTCAAGCCTGGCCACCTCCCCATTCCGCAGGCTCCTATGACCCATTGCCTCCTTGACCTTGCTTCCTATGTGTCCAATAGACATGAGAAACCTGGTGTGTTCCCATACCCGGCCCTTGTGCCTTCTCCATGGTGTTGACCCCCAAAGCTCAGGTTGTCTTTCAATTTTCTTTCACCTAAATTCAAACTTTAATTTTTTTTATTTTATAGTTGTTTATCTTGAGTGTGAGCATGTGTGAGCATGGCATGCATGTGGAGGTCCGAGGATAACCTACAGATGTTGATTCTCTCCTAGCCTGTGTATTCCAGGGATTCAGCTCAGGTTATCGGGCTTGACTGGGAATGCCTTTACTGACTGAGCGTTCTCCCTACATCTTCCACGTTCAATTCAGCTGTTATTGTGAAGTCCGCCTTAAGGATCATCTCAGCCCTTCTCTCACACACCATCTGCTTTCGTCTGGCCGGGCCTCCCTAGCTCGGCCTGATTGACTGTGGCTCCCCACTCTCCACTGTCTCCCCACTTCTCTTTCGTTGACATCCTCTTCCAGGTTCAGCCTAGCACCTTGGCCCCTTACAAGAATACATGCCACATTGTGTTACATCTTGTTCAAAGCACTCAGATGGCTTTTTATCCGACTCAGGGTGGCCTCAGGTCCTCCCTATGGTCCACAAGCATGCACAAAATGATGCCTGCCTGTTACCTCTCTGACCTCATTGCATATCACTTTCCACTTCCTGGATCTACCTGGCCCCAGGCTCTCCACTCTTGTCTTCCCGCCTGAGACACTGTCTCCCCAGTTTTCCCTAGGGCTGTCCTCCTTCCCTCCCAACACCTCTTTAGCTCTACCCTTGGCGTTTGGCAGCTAGCTGAAGGACCTGTGTCCTCCTCCTTGACAGTATTCATTGTCTGGTCCACCCTGTTGGAGTGTAAGTCTCTGTTGGAGCAGTGGTTTAGCTTGCAGTTTCCATTGCTACCTCCTTAGTTCCCAGAACATCTGGAACAAAGTAGGCACTTTCCAGTATTTGTAAGATGGAAGAATGGAGAGATGGATGGGTAGAGTGGCGAACTTCATGCAGGCAGCATCTGAAAAACCACAATATTGTCTGGCCTTTGCCATTCCTATGTTTGGATGAACAGGCTGTGATAGCTCACTGGAGTTTCCTTCATTCCTCCTGAGCTGCTGTGTGTTCGTCATGTAGCAAGTGAACAGTGTGAGGACCGGATACCTTCCTCTTATCCCCCAGGACCTACCCTTGCAGCCCTTTGCCTCGCTGTGTTCTATCTCATAGGCAGCAATAGTTCTGCATGACTTACTGCTGAGACTTTTGCTCTTGGAATACTCTAGAAACGTCATGAGCCCTGGTAAGAAATACATGAGCTTTAAGTGCCAGGGCAGTGCCAGAAACCCTTGGCATCCTATAGAGATTAAAAAGGAGGCATTATCACCTCTGGAGCTGGCCTTGCAGGCTTCTGACAACACAGGCCTCAGCTGAGTGAACATGCCAACGTCAGGATGAAGTGCTTAATATATCCAATGGTACAGGTTCTAAATGACATGTGTGAGTGGTTTGAACACTCATAAAATAGGCTAGTAACATAGACCCCATGAGGACCTTGGGAGGATTAGATGTCCCTCTTAGCTATGGCCAGCTTCCTTGAAGGGTCAGGATCCTTTGTGGGAATTTGGAAAATTCTGGTGGCTTTCTGATAAGATTCCACAGTTCATGGGTACTCCCATCTGGGGCTGGGCTCAGCTAGACATGTCTAGCTAGCTTTCCTGATGGGTTCCCAGGCCCTTGGCTGCCTGCAGATGTTCTGATATTTTTTTCCATGAGGTTCATTAGCATTTGCTGGCAAGCTGAGAGCTCATTACCCAGCAAAGAGACTGGCAAATCCTGGGCCTTTCCTGCCCAGTGAGCAGAGAAGCAGCTGGAGCATCAGGCTCCAGCCTGGGCCTAGAGGAATCGGCTCCTGATTGCTCTCTCCTTATAAACCCCAGGCCCAGTAGGTCACCTTGCTAGGCCACAGCTGCCTGCCTATAAATGAGGAGCTCAGTGGATGATCCAGTTTTGACTGGAATCCAGGGCCTCTCATGTGTTAGGTGTTAAGCAGACTGGACCTTATACACCAGCAGCTCTGCCTTCCTGCCATGATGGGTGGACTGTATCTCCCAAAACTGAGAGTCAAAACAAGCCCATTCTTTTTGTTCTTGTTTTTGTGAGATATTTTGCCACTGCAAGGAGAAAGGTCAGTAATAAAGCAGCAAGTGTCTCACCATTGACCTTCCTTCCCAGCACCTCTGGTGACTTTTAAATTACCTACCTCAGACCTGGAAATAAAAGTTTCATCGCTACTCTCTCTTTTTAAAGTGGTGCCAATCGTTTTACATTTTGGAGACACTTCATTTGTATATTCCCAGGGCCTCTTGTATCTCTGCTAAAGAGTGTTTTCTAATTCTGGAGTATGTATGCTGGCCTGGGGAATCCTAAGAAGGAGATGTCCAGATAGGAGGAATTCCTAACTAACACGCACTGTGTATGAACATCTAGCATTCCTCTTTGATGGGAGCACTCTAGTAAATTACCCATAAAAACACTCTCTGTGGTTCCCGAGGGCCTGAGCCCTAATTACCCACAGTCCTCTACTCATTAAAGTACCCTTTCCTGACATTCTCCCATCTCATTTCTCTAGCCCTCCACCATGAAGTGGTGGGCTGAATCTTGTGTCCTACTAGAACTCACATTTAAATTGTTAATCCCCAGAATCCTGAAATGTGACTCGAGATAGACTTTTAAAGAGGTAGGGAGGAACTGGAGAGATGATTCAGCAGTTAAGAGTAATGGCTGCTCATCCAGAGAACCCAGGTTGGGTTCCCAGCACCTACTTCCCAGTGATCGGTCTTGCAGTGAAGGAGACGGAGATCTTAAGGCTTGGACCAAGTTAAAACGCATTGCTGAATTCACCTTCTCCTATTCTGGCTTGTGGCTGCCTTACCTAGAGAAGCAGGCATCACATGAAGAAGTGTACACCATGAGCTGGGGCTGGGATAATGCACATTTACGCAGCACATGAATACAAATGCTTTTATTCACATGAAATTGCTTCAGAATGAAGGGCTGCTTGAAAACTGACCCCCAAATGGAGCATTTTGTGTTACCAAATAAAATTGCATCCCTTCGGCTTCGAGAAAAATGCATATTGCCCTCATCTGAAATGTGGTGATAATTATATGCCACGTTATTCATCTTGTGTCATTTCTGGTCACATTCAGCATTTGGCATAGAGGCAATTTAGGGTGTGCAGAAAACAAAGGCAGTCACGCAGAAGGCACCTGGAATATATTCTAGGCAGCCAAGGTGACTGGTGCAATGTGGGGGAACCTTAACTGTCGCTTTACCCCAGGCTGACACAAGCACAGTTTTCAATGTTCTCAGTGTAGGAGGACCAACTTTGACATGCTTTTTAGGGAAAAGAGAAGGAGGAGAATGGAGCTGAAGAATGAAAAGATGTTCGAGGTGGATATGTGGGGAGTCTCCCGGAGAAGCCTTGGGAGTGGAGTAGTAGTTATTAGCACAATAGTGTTAAGGTACCAGCTATGGACTGGGCTAGTTGTGTCTTTTTGAAATAAACTACCAGTAAACTTTGAAAGTTAAAATAACAAACATTGGTGATGTTACAGTTTATGGAGTATGAATGTAGGGTAGTATAACTGAAAAGTTCTGACTCAGTGTCTCTCCAGAGATTTTGAGTGCCATGCTACCTGTGGCCACGGTGAGCTGAGCTCACGGTCAGCTGAAGATGCTTCCAAGATGGCTGATTCCAAGGTTTTTGGTTGCCAGTTTTCAACTGATGGCCATATCTGTGGTCAGGAAGGTGATGAATGCTTGCCCCATCATATAGTCCAGGACCCACAGCCAAGCTATGGTACTTCTTGTGGGTCTTTCTGTCTCAATGAATCTAAATTAGATAATTCCTCACAAGCATGACCATAGGTTAAATAATCCCTCACCACTGTCATGGAGACTCATCTCCTAGGTGACTCTAGATCCTGTGCTGTTGACAATGCCAGCCATCATGGAGCCCAGGACAGCCATGGTCATTTTTTTTTTTTTTTTGTAAACTTATGTCAGACATAATCTCCAGTTATTTATGATCTATTCTTCTAGTTAAAAGTGAGTTCTTGGTGCAGTCTAGCCTTAGAGACAGGACAGAGACAGACTATAAGGGCACAATACCAAGAGGTGGGAACCACTGAGACTCCCTTAGAAACTGCCTGTCATAGCTCTTGGCCACTTTAACCATCTAAGAAGGTCATAGACCAAAACCAACTTCATGTGTGGAACTTAGAAGATCTTGGCTCTTGACTTTCCTACACTGCCTGCCTCTGTCTCATGGACTCAGTTTCTCCATCTGGGACAGAAGGCCACTACTGCTGACTACCCAAAGGTATGGTTAGCTGAGTGACCTCCAAATGCTACAAGTTGGAAAGAATTGTAATTGCTGGATGTGGAGAACATTTTCTGGAGTCCTTGCTATGAATCCAGATTATGATGGGTTTTACTGGAATGGGATTTTCTGGCCACTTTATCCCCTAAAGTCTTAAGGAGCAGAGCATCGAACACTTGAATAACTATTAAATTATCAGCTAGCTGCTTGCTGACACTGAGGACTAGCGATGCTCAGAGGACCCCAGTATAAGGTACAATTAACAGTGAGAGAGAAGGGGCTGGAGAGATGGCTCAGCGGTTAAGAGCACCGTCTGCTCTTCCAGAGGACCCGGGTTCGATTCCCAGCACCCACATGGCAGCTAACAACTGTCTGTAGTTCCAGTTCCAGGCAAAACACCAAGGCAAATAAATAAATAAATAAAGTTTTTTTAAAAAAAAAAAAAAAAACAGTGAGAGAGAAAGCACACCCTTGGAAGCCAGCCTCACAACTGAATCCCTATGGTTCCCTTGACTTCCCTCATCTCTTAACTCTCTCGAATGTGCAAGAAAAGCCTTCGCTAGTTTGGTACTTCTGGATGATACTCTCTTTTCTGCTTCTGGATATTTGTTATTTCCCACTTTGAGAAACCTAATTTGCTGGTGTCTGTGAAGTCCGTTGCTCAATGGTCCTAGGAAGAAGAGAAGATGGATGAGAAGTCTCAGACTGGCCAACAGCAGGGACAGAGCCTTACCTGTCTCCTGGTCTTGCTGGCAAGTACCATGGTGAGCATTGTGAGGAAGGACCAGTGGCCTCTGGTGCAGGTCACTGTCATTTCCTCGGAACTCTCATGGTGCTCTGGGGTGAGCTGTCACCAGCAATGCTACAGAAAGCTCAAGCTGACTTGGGAGGCCTGGTAATTTCAGGTCGTCCCGAGCTTTGTCATTTATTAGCTCTAGGGCCAGATGGCAGCTCCCACTGGACAGGGCTTTGCCTGCTTTCTGGTACTGTATCTAGCTGCTGGCGCAAGCCCTGCCTACAATTCGTTTTAATTTAATTTTTAATTAAAACATAATTTCCATACATTGAAATTCGAAGAAGGCGCTCAGTTTGATGAGTCTGAGCAAGTGTATGTGATGTTAAAAATAACTTCATCTAGAGCATCCAACCCCCACCCCCCTAAAAAGAAACATCCTTCTCCTCTTTCTAGTCAGTCTTCCCCGGCAGCACATATTCTGAATTTACTACCATAGGCTAGTTTTGTTTTTCTTGAATTTTCTAGAAATGACTTACAAAGTGTGTGTCCCTTGTTTTTTGTTTTGTTTTGTTTTTTCCTTGACATAGTATCTGAAATTTCTTCAGGCTGCTGCAAGTCTCCCATATGGCTGGACCACAGTTTGTTTCTATTTTCTAATGAGTTGACATTTTAGTGTATTTCAGTTTGGAACCATTATAAATAAAGCTTTTTTGTTTGTTTGCTTGCTTGTTTTTTGTTTTTTTGAGACAGAGTTTCTCTATGTAGCCCTGGCTGTCCTGGAACTCACTCTGTAGATCAGGCTGGCCTTGAACTCACAGAGATCTGCCTGCCTCTGCCTCCTGAGTGCATTAAAGATGCGAGCAACTGCCACTCCGCTGTGTATAGTATTTTATAATGTAATATAAATATTCCTATGCAAATGCATTTTGGGGCTTAGACTTTGTGTGTGTGTGTGTGTGTGTGTGTGTGTGTGTGTGTGTGTGTATCAGTAGCTCTGTCACTCTCCACTCTTTCATTCACTTGTCACTGAACCTGGAGCTAGGCTGGTGGCCAGTAAGGTCCAGAGAATCTCCTGTCTGTCTGTTCTCCATGATGTTAGGGTTATAGGTATCTTCATGGCCACAGCTGGCATTTTTGTGGATGCTGAGGATTCAAACTCTGGTTCTCATACCTGCTCAGCAAGCTTTCTTTCCTGCTGAGCCGTCTCCGCAGTCACTGAGTATCTATACTTTTATAATATTTTGGCCAAAGAAAACTAATGTACCTAAAGGGAAAGCCACCATACCAGGAAATGCTGGTTTAAGTGTATTTTTCCCCCTTGATAGGGTCTCCTATATCCCAGGATGTTCTTGATCTTATTAACTAGTCCGGGATGACCTTGATCTTCCCACCTCGCCTTTCAACTGCTGAGATTACAGGTTTGTGCCACCTGGAGATTAAACCTGGGGCTGTGTGCATGCTAGGCAAGCCACCTACCAACTGAGCTCCAAGCTCAGCCGCAGTGCAATGCTTCATGTATGCCCTGTCCTGGTCATGTTGCTGGTCATTGCGTTGGCTGAGTGGTCTGTCCTAACAGACAGGTCACATTCAGTAGCTGACTCAGTCACCTCTGAACTCATATTGGAGAGTGCCCAGGGAGGGCTGTCTTAAACCAGGTTCCCGGACAACTCCCTTTCCTGGTGGTCTTTAGTAAGATCTCAGCGTGAGTGGCCACTGCGGTCTCAACACTGCCTCCGGCTCCGCCAGGGGACAGCCACTAGGTTATGGTTTTCGTCTGTGGGAGCCAGCTCCAGCACTTTTGCTCATTGTTGCTTTCTCTGCCTTTTTCTTCTTCTTGACTTTCTCTCTGTCTCTCTCCTCTCTGTCTCTGTCTCTCAGTCTCTCTCTGCAGCCCCAGCTCTTCTAGACTTGCTATGTAGTCTGGGCTGGCTAGTGCTGGGAGCATGACCCACTATGCCTGGCTTTTTTTTTTTTTTTTTTTTTT
>PVIH01020136.1:0-12368 GCA_004025045.1 Sigmodon hispidus | reverse complement strand
CAGCTCTGCAGGCTATGTGCAATAGGGCTGATCTGCCACGGACTAGAACCTTCAAACCTTTTGTCTTTTAAAACTCTGTTGGATATTTGTTATAGTGATGGAAAATAAGTAATGTTATGCCCGGGAGTGCAAATACAGTAGCTCCTGGCACAAACCTAACTTTTGCATCTATTGGCTGTGGGGCGCTCTCCCAGATCTGGGCCCACCCTCAGGTGCCAAAGCTTCTCTGAAACTGGTCCCCACCCTCAGGTACCAAGCGTACTCATGAGTCCAGGTCCTCATAGTAACGCATATGAGCACTTTTTAAAAAATTTAAATGTAGCAGCTCAGGGAGATGACTCGGCAGGTTGAGACACTTTCTATCAAATTTGGTTACTTGATTTCAACCTCTGGGACAACCAACTTTTGCATGTTGTCCTCTGACCTCTACACATGTGCTATGACATGTGCATGACCCCCCGCTTACTCCCGGTTTGCCTGGCATGCATAGGGCCCGGGGGTCCTTTCATTCATAACCCAAGTGCCATCTCTAACATAGCTCCCTCCAGACTTAATCTCAGAGAGACATGTGACCCACTTCTGCCATACACTATTGGCCACACAATGTGAGAGGGGACTCTTCCAGGGCATAAATTATCGAGGCAGAATCTTTATGGCCCATTTCCAAGGCTACTTACAAAAAAAAATAGTGCTAGGGAAATCTCTCTCTCTCTCTCTCTCTCTCTCTCTCTCTCTCAGTCTATGAAAGCCATCCAGTATTAGTGTGATGGTTCTATCTTCACAGGAGATCCAGGCCTCTTCCACTTTGGTTTCTGGCAATCTCATGTTCTAGCACGGCTGCCCAAGCCCTCCCCATCACCTGTACCCTCTTGCCAACAAGAAACCAAAAGATCTCTTTTCCTTTGCTATCACTTTCTAGAAGTTGTCCTAGAACATAATACATCTACTTCCGTCCGTTAAGGCAGCAATAAGCCACAGAAACGTCCAGTTGCAGGAAAGGCTGAGAATATAGTCACAATTTCATATTGTCTAAAGAGAATTCAGAGACTCTGAGTACCAATGAGTGAGTGGGGAGGCGGGGTCAGCTACTGCGCTCTGTCTCTGATAACCCAACTAGGAGGCTGGGAACCCTTCCAAAGAAAACACACCGTGCATGACCAGCAGGAGATGAGACGGTGTGAACTGTGTTGACTCAGACCCCATGGGCAGGGAGAGGGCCCTCTGGAGGGCAAGGGACAGAGCCAGTACATTTCCTCAACTGCTGGTGTCTGCCCTGCGCGGACCTCACTCTCCCTGGGTGACATCATACAAAAGGAAGGGCTGTGCTGACAGAACCCCCATTGGTGGCTGCAGGAACTGGCAGCTAGTGTTCATTCGAATTCCAAATCAGCTTTCCCTGGTGGAGATTTCAAATGCCTCGTTACAAACACAGGCATAGAGCCATTCTCAATGCTATTCAGATTAACCATACTTCTAGAACTGAAAAATGGCCCAAGGTTAAACTGTACTGAGATACTACTTCAAATCCACTAGAATGACTAAAATAATGATGATACAATACCTATCGCTGACACCAGTGAGAAAGAAGCAGGGACAATTGTGTGATGCCGGTGAGGCTGTGAAGCAGGGTGGCCACTTGGCAACACAGCTTGTCAGAAATTTATTTAAGGTGCACACATGTATGCACCTTAAGTTCTGGCCATCCCGCTCTCTCGTACTCTCCAGTGCACATGAAAGCATTTTGTCAAGCACACACAAAAAGACTAGAATGGGAATGTTAATAATACACCCGGTGTGGTGGCTCTTGCTTGTAATCTCAGCACTGAGGAAGCTGAGGCAAGACAAACACCGAGTGTGTAAAGCTAATCTGGGATACATAGGAAGACCTTGTTCCACAGAGCCCCAAACTGGAAATGATCCAAATGCTCATCAATGAATGGCTGAACATAGGGTATTTGTGGTATATGCACTCAATGGAAGGCTACTTGGCATGTTATTCTCAGACACATGTGGATGAATCCTAAGTAGAATACATATGAAGTTCAAGACCAAGCCAGAGAAGCTGTGGGAAGAGAAAGAGGGATGTGAGAGAAAGGGATGGTGACGAGCAGCTGGATCTTCACAGCAGTGTGGGTTGTGTGAGAATCAGCACGTATCCAAACCTCTTACACTGCAGCACTTCTGAATGGTACAATGGGACAGGGCTTGGGAGTGCACATCTGTGATTGTGGAGATCAACTTGGGCTAACATAGTAACTCCAAGGCCAGCCTGAGCCTTGTCTGAAAAAAAGAGATAGACTTCATTGCCTGTAGCCACAAATGTCCTGCCAAATGGCTCCTCTGTCCTAGTGAGATCTCCCAAGAGTATTGCCTGCCAGGCAAGGGCTTGACTTGCAGCCTGTGGGAAGCTTGGAATGGCTAACACTGAGCTCAGAGATTCCCATGGTCCTGACCCCCAGTTACTGGGAACTTTCACAAATACAGCTCTTTTCAGTGCTTGAGTTTGCAGCCATTTTTGACCTAGAAAGGGACAAAATGGTCTTTCTGTCACTGCTATAGTCAAAGCCCACCCAGGGGGAGGGGTTAAGATCCAGTGCATGAGATAATAATAACAGGTTGGGCCAAACGCTGGGTGGGGTGTGGAAGGAAAGCAGGCAAACTCTGACACCCTGTATCATGCATGAGACAAGACATCATCGCTATAGGTCTCAGTACCACATCTGTACAGGCAGAAAGTTGCTGCCTGATGCTGGACCTTCCACACAGAGAAAGGGCAGCACAGGAGCCTGATCATTCACTAGGAAGATGCTGCAGTCTTTTCTTAGGCTGCTGGTGGGATGGGGGCACTGAGGATGGAATTTCTTTGCCTCATTATAATAATTAGGGCATATTTTCCATAGTTCAGTCCTCATGTGCCTGGAATTGCATGTGAATTTTTAGTTTTTCTTTTCCGTTTTTTTTTTTTTTGAAAACAGGGCTGTAGCCCAGGCTGACCTTAAATTTATCATGTAAGCAGGGATGATCTTGAACTTTGGATCTTCCTGGTTCTACTTCAGCGTGCTGGAATCATAAGCAGACATCAGAACACCCAGCTTATGTAGTACTGGGGAATGAAGCCAAGGTTTCACTCATGCTAGGCAAGTGCTCGAACTAGCTGACCGACATTCCTACAGTTTTTGTTTGTGTGTATATGCGTGAGAGAGGGAGGAGGGAAGGGAGGGAGGGGGAGGGGAGAGAGGGAAAGGAGGAAGGGGGTGAGAGAGAGAGAGAGAGAGAGAGAGAGAGAGAGAGAGAGAGAGAACCAAGTCATGCCCAAGGCTTGCCTGAAATGTGGTCGGTACTTTAGGGTAACCTCAAACTCATGATTCTCCTGTCTCTGCCATCCAAGTTCCCACCATGCACAGCTTCATATGCATTTTGAAAATACTGGTGTCATGTGAGTCACTCCTGGTGTCCTGTTGTAATCTATTTCATGCACTCTAAAGCCACACATTCATTTCTACACTACACTGTTCCCCCTGCCATGCCTCATGACCCTGGATACCCAGAATAGAACACACTCTCAAGGCATAAAGAATCACATGGTGATGAGGCTGGCAGTGAACCTGGGCTCTGAGTCTTACCAGCTGTGTGACCTTGAATCCACCACCTCACATCTCCGGCCTCAGCTTGACCTTACCTGGTGGAACTAACCAGGAGCATCCTACACTGAAGTTGAGAAGAACACACTCCAGCCTAAGCCGATGCTGGCCTGAGCTCCTTGTCATTCAAGAGCCCCAGCTTTTCAGCTTTCATTTCTGCTCCCTAGGGCTCCATCACACTTCTGGAAAGCATGATGTGAGCAAAAACCTCATATATTGCCAATTGCCTCTCCCCACCAGCAGTAAAAATGGTTCTGGGACACCCCATCCCTGAAAGGACCCTCTTCCTCTAGCCTGGGAGTCCACTCCACTCTGATTGGGTGGGTGAGTTCTGGTAGGAGCACAAGGCCAAGGCTGCAGCTTGGGGACTGTCCCTCATAGGGAACTGTTATCTTGGCAGCACCTGCTTGTTTATTTCTGAGCAGAAAATCTTAACCAATGATAGTTACATTGGAACAAGGTAAGATGGGCAGGGCCTGGGATAATCACAGCAGCCTCATCTGGGGAGGGTCTGTACCCAGAAAGATGACATTCACAATTACCTCCCCCATGTATCATCTCCCACGCCTGACACACACACTCCTGCTGTGGCTGTCACCTTTCAGGGGTGATTGTTTTGTACTAGAATGGAACTCATCAGCCCACATAAAGCTGGGAGAAACAGGCCAGAACTACACAGGAAACTGGAAATTACCAAGAAAGAGAGAAGCTGTAGAGGAACCCACTTCGGCCTCTGTGACAAGTATCTGTTACCCCAGCTGATGCCTAGGTGATCTAGATGATGAACATCTGACCTGCATCCTTTATCCATCCCTTCCAGCATGTCTCTAACACATCAAACCTTCTCCAACCCTAATACATAGTGGGTGTGGTGAGGCCGGGCAGCCAGGCAGGCTGCCATAGACTATGGCCATACCTGCTCAGCTCTCCAAGAGGTCTGGTCAAAAGCTGGCCACTGCAAGCCTGAACTTTGCTTTCCTGCTCTATGCCTACCTCATGAGTGGCTGTCACATGTACCCAGCCCTCCAAGTAGCTGAACAATGATTCTTACTTTCCCAGACGTCTAGGAGCAACGTGTTAGTAGGGCTGGCTCTTGGAGAACTCTTGGTGTGCAGCTGGCTGCCTTCTCAATAGGTCCTCACATGGTCTTTCCTCTGGGCACATAGCCTCTCGGTGTGTCTGTACCCAAATTCCCTTTGTACAGGGAAGCTAATCAGATTATGGTCTTATGGCCTTGTTTTCACTCCATAGCCTCTTGGAAAAACCCTATCTGAAAATGTAGCCAAGTTCTAAGGTCCTCGAAGATAAGATACTTCAATACAAATGAACCCACAATCTGCTCAGCCTGGTCTGGTAACTAATGGGATTGAATTAGGATACAAACTGCCTGAGAGGCAGCCAGACCTGCCAAGAAGCTGGACCCCAGGGGTGTGTGTGTGTGTGTGTGTGTGTGTGTGTGTGTGTGTATGTATGCATATAAGTACATGCATTCAGGTGGCAGCCAGAAGATACCTTGGGGTGTTGTTCCTCAGGAGCTAAGGATGTAGGGCCTTCTTAGAGGTGGAGTTACAGGCATCTCCACTTGATAATGGTGCTGGCAATTGAACTCCGGTCTTCTGAAAGAGTACTACAAACTCTTTACACACTCTTCCATCTCTCCAGCTTCTTGCTTAGCCTTTTCTAAAGCCAGGCAGCTTCTGCTTTGGTCTCTCAGAGTCCATGGTCTTCACCTCAGAAGTTTAACTGTACTACTTGACAGACCCCACGGGGAGATCATAATCCACGTGGAAAATGAGAGGCCTGCTTGAGACAACCACTCAGGCTCCCCTGCCTAGACACTAGCACACAGGAGAGAAGCCATTTTGGATTCTTCACCTTTTAGACAATTGGTAGCATGTGACCCAGTCACTACTACACTGGCTATATTGAAGTCTCACCCACTCAAGTCTTGCCCCAAATCCTAAGACCCTTCCCATCATGAAAAATAATAAATCTGTGTTTTTTTTTTTTTTTAAGCCACTAGATTTTGGACTTGTTATACATAGAGAGTTAGCTGGATTATTTGGTGGCTACAGAAAATCTGGGATGGGAGTTCAATGATATTCGGTGAATCTTTGTGGCAGGCTGAAGAAAGATTGTCCAGCCTGTTCCTGCCCCCCCACCTCCACCCAGGACAGCATGGTAGAACAGGCTGTAGGCTCTGCTGCTTTCCCAGCGAAATGTGCTAGTTCTCTCCTCCCCTCGATTTATGAATTCTGAAGTCTGGGACACCATGGGCTGAGTGATGTTATTTTTGAGGCCCCAGAGGCTGAAGAAGGGTGAAGCAGGGAGGAAGAGCCACCATTTTGAAGAAGCTCCAGGGAACTGTTAAGTCCCTCACAGAGGATATTCTCTTTCATCCTGCTAGGGTGCCCTGTGTCCCTGAGTCACACCAGTATGAATCTGTGCTTGTTTGGCCTGAGACCTGTCATGTCCCCAGGCAGCTTTCTTTCCCTGGCTGGATGCTGTCTGGGATAGGTTGGTGAGATGGGAGTGGGGATCTGACAGCCAAGGTACTCAAGACAAGCTGATACAGGGATGCTGGCAGCAAGCCAGAGGGCATGGAAGGCAAGCCCGAAGCAGGAGGCCCTGGTTGGGTCTACAAAGGGGGACCTAGACACAGACCCCAGTTCCCAAGGTGAGAAGCACATTTTAGGAGGCTGGGCCAGGATAGTGGTAATAGCTCTTGAATGTCTGGATGGCATCAGATCTGAGGACTGGGGACCCTGCAGGTATGAGGAAAGAAGCCCTCCGTCCCTGGCCGTAGGGAAAGAAGGACTTCACTGACTTGGCTCTGAGGCCTGGGATGGGGGTACACATGTGAATTTTAATCATCTCATCTGTAGAGGGCGAAAGTCAGACTGGAGAATCCTGGGGCGACTTCCAGTTCTAAAAGGCCGGGGCTACTTGTGCTTTTTGTTTATTTGCTTGATCAGGGTCTCGTATACCCCAGGCTGGCCTTGAACTTGCTATGTAACCAAGGATGACCTTAAACTTTGGCTCTTCTGTCTCAGCCTCCACTTCCCCAGTGCTGAGATTGCAAGTGTTTACCATTCTGTTCAGTTTATGTGCTGTTGGTGACTGAGCCTGGGGACTCTGGCATGGTAGGTGAGCACTCTGCTAACTGAGTTACCACCCCAGCCCAACTACCTGTGTAGTTTGGTGATATTTTCTCTCTCTCTCTCTCTCTCTCTCTCTCTCTCTCTCTCTCCTTTCTCCATGTCTCTTCGTCCTTATTCATTTCCTTTCACAAGCATTTGATTCTTTGTGCCAATGAATGGCACCTGTTCTTATGGGTCACATACCCTCAAAGGCAATGTGGCAGATAGCTTTTCTGGATAGCTATTTCTGTTTTGGTACATCCCATCCCATGTGCTTTTCTAATGGGACAGCTTCTTTCAGTGTTTTTTTTTTTTTTTTTTTTTTTTTTTTTTTTTTTTTTTTTTTTTTTTTTTTTTTTTTTTTTTTTTTTTTTAAATGGGGATGGGAACCAAACCCAGATTCTCTTGCAAAGGCACATACCCAGCCAGGCCAATTAGATTAGATGTTGCCATTGCTTTACTGAGCTGTGCCTTTTGTGGGAGCGTGGAAATCATTGGGCCAGATGATGGTACACAATTGGAACTGGGGGCTAGACAGGCCAAAGGAAAAACATGTGTGCTAGTCTCTTCAGTAACGGTGTATACATTACACAGGGTGTGAGATGAACTTTGACTTATATTAGCACATGTATCTGTGTGCTTACATGAGTGTGAGCTGGGAGGGGGTATTGGCCAAGTGTCATGGAAGATATGAGGCTGGAAGCAGATATATCTAACCGATAAAAGTGCATAAAGAATGAGAGATGATAGCTCAGGCCTGTAACCCTAGTACTCAGGAGGCTGAGGCAGGAGGATGGCTGCTCCAAGTAGCAGTCTGGGCTGCAGAGCAAGATCCTGTGTCATTCCTACACACCGGGGTCTGGGGAGGCAGAGACACAGAGAGAGACAGAGACACACAGAGGGAGATAGAGAGAAAGAGATGGCCAGCTTGAATTGACAGAGGTCCTATGTGGCTCAGTGCAGGTGGTGAGGCTGGGACGGTAGCTAGGCAGGGGGATCAGACTGGAGGGGGCTGGGGCTGGCTTTGGTCTGTCTGCCTGCAGCAGCTCAGCACAGGATCCAGCTCTCAGTGCAAGATCCAGCTCTCCTTTACACATTATTTTCCCCTAATTGCATGTGAGGCTGGTGGCTGCCAGCCAGGCAGGGCCCTCAATCACATTACGGAGCCATCTACTAATCTCCCTGCAGGGGGTGGCGGCTGCGGGATGCTTTCCTGTTGGGAGATAACTCCAGGCAGGCTCAGTGGCTCCTGAGGGGTTGGTATGGGAAGTGCCTTCTCTCTCCTTCACTCCGAGGGGCCTGGCCCTCTACCTTCAGCCTCAAATTCTGGTTCTTTTGAATATCAAGTAACTGAGGGAGGTCCTTGGCTCTTGGGTACCAGAGCTGTGGCGCTCTGGACCACCCCTGGGGCCTTGGACCCTCCCTACAGCAGGCAGCGGTGCTTGGTGTCTTATGTGAGGCTCAGGAGTGGTGTGCTGGATGAGGTGAAGAGCGGGGAGTGGCTGGGTGGGGAGGCAGGAAGAAATGCTCTGGGAGCTGGCTCCTCCTGGCGATAAGCACCAGCTCTTTTCCTAAGCCCTTCTTGAAGATCCTGTCCTCCTAGATGCCACACCAGATCCCACAGCCTCATCTGGCTCCTTTGCTCCAAGTTCAGTGAAACAGCACAGGGGTCATGGAAATGTCCTGTGGGCCACAGGTGAGCATTGGCTCTGTGTGGTTCCTGTGTGCCCCCCCATCCCTGGGCTCCTTTGTTTTTCCCAGCATCCTGAGAAGAAAGAGGTTGCTCTCTCCATTTTACTGGCAAGCAAACTAAGGCCTAGAGAGGGTATGAGATTTGCCCAAGGCCATTGGTGAGGTCTGGAAGTCTACTAGACCCAGGGCTCTGTGTTTCCCAGCATTTCCCGATGCAGCTGCAGACTCTAAGAGCGATCTCTTATTCCTTTTGTCTGATCTAGTGGTTAAGAACACAGAACTCTGGAGTCCAGCCACTTGGCATACACATCTCCTCCACCTGTGTGACCGTGGGTGAATTACTCAGTCTCTCTGGGCTCCCTATCCCTCTTGCTCTCAAAACTGGGGCTGGCTCTAGCACTTATGTGGGAGCTCGGCTCTGACTTGGGTGAGGAAGGTACTGTGTGTGCTAGCGACTCCATCTCCCCCAGAGTACTCTTTCCTGTTACTAAGCCTAGGCAGCACTTAGTGACCATATCTGATTGCATGATGGGTGGTCCTAATTATAATATCTATGTCCCTGGTTAGAATGTGAACTCTGAAGAGAAAGGAGCCAGAAAAACTTGTAGCTGCCTCCTAGAGACCCTGCCATCCACCCTGCCCCTCCCCTGCTCCTCCTCATTGCCTGGTCTGGTCTCTCTCTCTGATTGACAAAGAAAGGAATTACAACTGGCTCCTTATGGTTGGCTTGTGGCGGAGGGGTGGAGCAATTGCCTAGCATATGTGAAGCCCTGGGTTCAATCCCAGGCTTGGCAAGCAAGAACTAAAATGAAGCTGCATTCTGCTCTTGGACTTCAGAAAACCAGGGAAGAAGGAGTCAGGCACAAAGGTGAGAGAGGCATGCTGGGCTAGAGTGCTGGTCAGGGAGCCAGGACACTTTACCTCACCTCTATAGGCAGCCTGTGCAAACCCTCGACCCTGTGGCCTCCATTGTTTCCCAGAACCCTGACGAATTGTCCTTGTCTTCCGGGACTCTTGGTTCTGGGCGCCTTGTCCTGTCCTGTCCCCTGGAGCTCTACACAGCGCTTGGCAAGAGCAGCCCAGACACACTGAAGAAAGGCTGGCAGCGTGGTCCTGCATTCTAATGTGGAGCTTCCCGCTCCCGACTGCCACCTCAGAGCCTGTCAGCAGACTTGTAGAGAGGCCCAGAGGAGAGCCTGTGAAGAATTTAAGATGGTCATAATCAAGCCTCTCAGGTCACTAGCAGGGACAGAACATCCCCATCACAGCTGACCCCACTTGTGGACAGCAGGGAAGGAAGAGGACAGCAGGATGGAGCTGGGACAGGGGAAGAAGGCCACAGCTATACACCCAAGGAATAAAAGGATGTGGCTTCTCTTGTGTGTGTGCTGTGGAGGGTAGCACTGTTAGGGAAGCTTGGCATTGGCAGGACAGTGCCCAAATGCACGCAATACACAGGGAAGCCCAATGCTTACTGCCCAATGCTTCCTCCCGGGGGACCAGAGTTTAGCCGACCAGCCTTTGCTTTCTGTGGCATGCCCACAGTGCTCCTTGTTTTGCTTGGTGACTTTTGAACCCCCAGATTGGAAGACTTGAAAGGTCACCTTGTGTAAATCTCTGGCCCCCCCCCAGCTCTCTGCCTTTCTCAAATTCTCTACTCTCTATACAGCCATGGGAAGCTCTCAAAAGTAATCATCAAAACCTTCCATGGCTCCCCACTGCCCTCTGGAGAAAGCTTGAGCCCCTCAGGTAAGCCTCTCGGGCCCAGGCTTTTGGTGATGGGGCCCGTGATTGTTCACAGCTACCCTAGACTCTGGGCAGTGTGAAAAAAGTCAGTGATCCCCAGGCTTTCCACTAGGGCTATGTGGTAACAGATTAAAGTTGGGATTTCCAGGCTGAATCCTCTGAGTGGTGCTTCTCCTGAGCTTCCCCCAAGAATTCTTATGCCAGGGGACTCCTTGGAGCTACCCACCTGGTGAAGTCTGGAACGGCTGCCTCCTTTTACCCTGAGCATTTCTACACAGACTTCCTATCTGCTCCTACAACGCCTCAAGGAATGCTGGCCCTTTTCCTAGTCCCTTCGAGGTCACCCTAGAGAAATCAGAGTCCCTGGGCAACCTGACAAGGTTCTGAAGTGAGTCACTGAGGAAGAAGGGATGTCTTTAACTCCCTTCCCCTATGAGGAGAGATGTGACTTGAGGTGGGTATCCATGAGCATCAGCATTTGTTCAAATGCAAGCAAGCCCCCAAGGACCATGAAGGGGATGGGCGGTGCCTTTGTCTTGCAGGCCCTTGAGAGATCTGGCCAAGGTCCTAGATGTGTGGAGCTAAACCCTTCCTCTGACTAGAGAATTGTTTAGAGGGCGGTCTTGGACATGGCGGCTCAGCTCATAGAGGGAGAACACTAGGCTTTGGGTAAGTTCTAGCCGAGTCTCAGCTCTGCCCGAAGGCCACTCTGCATAGGATACCCATTTTCTTGGAATCTCCACTGCTAAGCAGTGAGACCTGGGTTAGGCCGGCCTCTACATTCCTTTACCAGCTTGTTGGTAAGTTCCTAAGGCACACAACAGTCCTGGCCCCAGTACCCACTGCCATCTCTGGAGCCTCCCAGCGGCTCTTAGTGAGCCACACGAAGTGACCACACACTGTGGCTGGAAACAGGAACTACAGTCAGGTCCTCTGGGCCAAGAGCCTAGTACCCTCATGGCCAGGCTTCTTCTGGAGAGTCCAGGCCATGATGCTATTCTTTCTTTCTATTTAAGGTGGCTGGCTACCTTGGTTCAAGACTGCACCATCACTGAGTAGTAGTTCAAGGCCATCATCTACAAGTCTGTCTGTGTTCTAGTCTTACACAGCCTTGCCTCTAGACCACCAGTTTTCAACCTGTAGGTTGTGACCCCTTTGGGGGAGTCCCATATCAGATATTACATTACAATTCATAACAGTAGCAAAATGACAGTTAGGAAGTAGCAACAAAAATAATTGTATAGTTTGGGGTCACCACAACACAAGGAACTGTATTAAAGGGTTGCAGCATTAGAAAGATGGAGAAGCACTACACTAGCTGCAGGCACTGCCAAGGGCAGAGTCAGAAACACCGCTGAAGTTCTAACTTGGTCTGCAAGTCAGACCTGCATGGGTTCTCTGGTCTAGTGCCACCAGAGCCTGCCAGTCCTGGCCAGCCTCCTCAGGCCTCTGTGGCCTCCTCAGGAGAGCCTTTCAGAGCCAGCCTGTGGCCATGCATGGCTTGACTCCAGCCAGTCAAGCTGGGACTTGAAGATCAGGCTGGACTGTGATCAAGCTGGACTGTGGTGTCTAAATAAAGGGCATCCTCGGGATTAGAGCAGAGGTCAGGAGGGGACATGGCTGCAGCTGACCAGCCTGACAGGGTGGCCCTAGTGGCCCATCAGTAGGCTGGAAGAGGGCTGGCCTCCTTCACAAACCAGCTCCACCCTCCAGCTCTCTGCCAGCAGGGTGATGAAGGATCCTCGGGGCTGGGGTCAGCCTGGGGTCAATGCCGACATAAAACCCAGCTGACTAGAGCCAGACCACCTACATATTTAAACAGATTTTCGAGAGTGAAGGGGCTGCATCCACCCTTGCAGATGAAGCATGAATCTCAGAACTTTCTTAGCTTTGAGAATTTTTTTTTTCCTTTTGAGGAGCTGATACTCTTAAAAAAAAAAAAATTCTTCCTCTTTTTCCTTTTTCACTCTGTTGGAAGAAATGGTAGAGCCATTCCTGCTTGGTTCTGGGGGAAAGGTAAAGTGTGCGTGCGTGTGTGTGTGTGTGTGTGTGTGTGTGTGTGTGTGTGTGTGTGTTTTGTGCACACATGCATACATGCTGGACAAGGCAAAGAATGGAAGCATGCCTTTTAAAAATCCAGATGGACCGG
>PVIH01020135.1:0-33347 GCA_004025045.1 Sigmodon hispidus | reverse complement strand
TGTTTAATTGTGATGTTTAACGGACATCCTTGCAGTTTAAGGACACTTAAAATAAAATTCTCTCCTAACGATGACTTGAGCCCTGCCACTCAATGGGAGAATCAGCAGAACCTGTAGGGTTTTATTTGGAGTTAACATTCTCTGTTTTTTTAATTTTTGTTTTTTGGGGTTTTTTGTTTTTTGTTTTTTGTTTTTTTTTGTTTTCACTGGAAGGAAAAAGATGCTCATTTTAAATGTTGAAGTGTACTACAAGTTGTTTTGTTACAATAAAACCAATGTGTACACAAAAAAAAAAAAAAAAATTGGACTTAATCAATAATGTCAACAAGACTCCAAAGACAACTTAGAGGCAGCAATGACGTCATTGTGAGTTAGGGCTTATACCTCCACCTTCCCTGTACAGTTGGTGATGTGTGTGTGTGTGTGTGTTTTGCTTATAGTATAGAATTTCTGGGCATGGAGTTAGAACATATCATTTTATGTCTCTGACTAACAAGAAAAGAATCTCAATGATTAAAAGCATTTTAAGATGGATACTACACAGATTAAAATGAGAATATGATTATGATTTTGCCTACCCTGTGAGATAAAAGAAAAATAAAGACTATTAGCCTGTGAAAAGCATAGTACATATGGTGTATAAAAATACCTGATCATCTAGTCTATACTTGCACCATTCTCCAGCCATACATTGAAAAATTCTATTTATATAAGAATATTTGTTTTATGCACAAATGAAGAAATCCATGCTATAATCCTTCCCATAAAACTTACAAAGATAAAAAAGAAAGGAAAATAGTCTCATTTAACATTTTAACATGATGATTAGCCAAAAAAGTTTTTATTCCCCTAGAGAGGGAAACAGTGACTCCAGAACTCACAAGTCTGCTGTCATCTGATTCTGCTCTTTATCTTCTCTGAGAGCAATGTTTAGTTGTCTCATTGATGACCCCATGTTAGACCTCACATCCTGCTTTGCTTTCTATTCTTTCAATTGTACCAGACTATATCTGTGTCAATTAAATTGTTTAAATATTTTAAATCTTTTAGAAACATTTTGTTTATTTTGTTTTAAAATTTTAATGAAAACATAATTATGTTATTTCTCATTCTCTCTCCAACTTTCCTTTATTCCCTCTCCCTTTCTATGTCTTATTATTATTTATTTGTTTATTCTTATACACAGAGATATAATATAGTAAAATATAAATATAACCTACTGGATTTATTTAGTGTTGCTTATATGAATACATTTTAGGGCTGACCCTTTGGGATCAGATAATCATTCAGAGGGCTCATCTCTGATGAAGACTGATTCTTCCTCTCTCAGTAGTTTTTAATCACAGGTAGCTCTTCATCTAGAGGTGGAGCGGGATGTGATTTTCTTCACTAGTGTTGGCGTATCAACTGGTATTGTCATTAAGAATGCTGGTCATACTTGCCCCACAATTTATACCCCTTTTGAGTGAGAATCTCTAGAACCTAAATATTTGGGGATAATGTAAAATATCATATAAAATTTACTTTTATTTATAACACATAAACTATTTTAAGAATATGATAATTTCTGTGCCACCACTGCCTTAGGATATTTTCAGGCAGGACAGATTGTACGTCAAACGTTTGTTAGCTGGATTGGTGTCCTTGTTTCTTTTTTTCTTTTTTAGCTTGCACCATACCTTTCTTCACCAACGATACTGGAACTGTCAAAGACAGCCCGAGTTTGGGGAATTCCATTGGACCCACTTGGTCAACAATTCAATTGAATGAAATGGTGTCACAGAACTTGTGGGAATAGCCAGTTTATGTCTGGTTTGACCTAAAGTCCATTTCATAAGAAGGACCCCATACCTGACACTACTAGGGTAACAAAGGGCCATGGATTAGATAGCTCAGAGACCTACATAGAATGAAACCAAACAGTATGGTCACCAAAAAGTATGAATGAAATGTCCCCTAATTATAGTTCTACTCATAGTTCAGGGCCTTTTCCAGTCATCATCAAAGAAGCTTTCTCTAGTGGCAGATGGGAATAGAAACAGAGACCAACAGCCAGACAGTACAGCAGAGAGAGAGAGAGAGAGAGACAGAGACAGAGACAGAGACACAGAGACAGACAGAGACAGAGACAAAGAGACAGAGAAAGAGAGACAGAGAGAGTCTAAATGAGATGTATTCATTAAATCCCTCCTCTGAGAGCTCAGGAAATCCCATGGACATTATAAAATCCAGAAAGCATGGAAGACACCAAGAAAATAAGAACCTCTGAATCAAGTAAGCAAGGTGCCTATAAACTCACAGAAACTGAAACACCAAGCACGGGGCCTACATGAGTTTGCAACATGTCCTTTGTGTATATATTATAGCAATTATCTTAGTATTTTTATGAGAATCCTGATCTTGAGAATGAATGGGTCTCAGACACTTGTGCCTACCCTTGGGATTCTTCTTTTCTTGTTGGGTTGTTGTTTTCAATTTTAATACAATAGTTTTTACTTCATCTTACTATATTTGGTTTTGATATTGTCAGTTGTTACCTCTTAGATGCCTGTTCTTTTCTAATAAAAGAAAGAAAGCAAGGAGATATGGAAAAAAGAGGCCATAGGGAGGATCCGAGGAGAGTAAGAGAGGAAGAAAATAAAATGTACTATATGAGAAAATAATTCATTTTTAGTAAAAGTGCAAAAATGATATTTTATTTCAAAACACCTGAAACTATGCACATCTTTGATAAATGTATAGTTCATATTTTATATACTATTTGAATTGGTCTTTGCATATCATTTCTGAGTGAAGAAAGTCAAGCATGAGAAGATGGATTAGGACACTGGAAGATTAATCTTATAAAGTGTTGAATGTGCTATACTCATGAATGCTTCAATTTGCACTCATTTTTAATGATTATAATATTTTATTTATCTTTATTTTATATTTATTTATCTATAGAATAGTTTATAATATAATTTTCTGAATGTAAAAATTATAGCATCTATAATAACAGAATTATTGAATCCTTCTACAAAACACTAAATATTTGGTTGCATTTACAGCTAATCATTATTGGCAATGAAAACTTTTCTTAAATTTGTTTACTATTACACACAGATTTCAAGGTATTTATTATTAAATTGTTATTTTACCATAAATGTATTTATATGTCACTAATTATACCTTAAAATATGCAACTTAATAATTGTATAGTATCTCAGCATTTGGATAGTAATGAAATTTACTTTATTGGTACTTTTTAGTTAAATATTCAAAGACGTTCATGACATACTCCTATATTGTTCTCACTTCTTTGTCAATTACCATCCCAAACAGTAAAACTGTTTATGACTACATGTTCCAGCTGTCACTGAAGGTCATACTCAGATTGAGTAGTATATATTTGTACTACCAGAGTATCTCTGTTGGCTTTGACACATTATGTGAACTATTGTAATTGTGTCAAAAAGTATTTCTCCCTTACATATTTACATTTGGTAAATTATCCAAACACTAATTATAAGGTCTTAAACTATGGGGTATAATTTAATATATTGTAAATTATGTGTCATAAAATTAATCACTTTAAAATAAAGAGTTTAATGACTTCTTTATATTTCAGGAGGTTGAACGGCCATCACTGATATCAATTCAAGTATAGCTTGATCAAAAACATTCCATATCTCATTGAAATTATTTTTCACCCCTTCTTTTTTGGCCTGTAGTAAAGATTAATCTGATTTCTGTTTCTATAGATTACTTTGTTTTGTACATTTTATATGTGGCAATTCCAGAAAAAAAAGATAGTATTTTATGCTAGGGAACTAAAAATCTTTATGCTCTTGGCAAAGGTTTGCTTCAGGATGAGACTTTGACCCAGACCATGAATCAGAACTTTAGTCTCTTGAAATACCAGTCTAATAGGATTAGTGTGCCTGAGGGTTACAAATCAGTTTGATAAGTTGTGCTAACATTGGCTGTCATGGGATATCTGTACACTGTGTGAAGGTGTATTACTGTAATTGGTTTAATAAAGCACTAAATGGTCAGTAGCTAGGCAGGAAGTATAGGGGGGAACTTCCTGGCAGAAAGAGAAGAAGTAAGACAGAAATCTAGATGCTAAAGAGACATGAGGGAATTCAGATACACAGAATGAAACAAAGGTGAAATCCATAAGGTAGACTAATATAAATAGGTTAACCTAAGTTATAAGAGCCAGTGGGACAAATCTTAGCTAAGGCTTACCTTTTGTAATTAATAAGAAGTCTCTGTGTCATTTGTGTGAGTTGGGGGACCAACAACAAAGCTTGCTACAATTGGTATTCACAGTTTGACTCTGGATCTTGGTGTCTGCACAACGATTCCCACTGAAAACCCAAGACATCAAGACTTGTGCTGGATTCTTTGACTAGCAGTATGTTTCATGTAGTGTTGGGAAGGAAGAATTAAGCCATCACACTAGTGGAAAAAAAAAAAAAACTGGTGATTTCTCTCAGTCTTTGCCCTGTGCACCACTTTTTTGGTTACCCTTTGGATAAAATTAGCCATGCCCCTGGGATTAATAGAATCTCACTCCTGTACTCTAATGAATTGTTAAGGTTGAGTGAAGTTTTGCATCTACACACAAGCTCCTCTATTCGACCTTTCGTTTAGCACATTGCTTTCAAGTTTCTTTCATGTCACAACATCTATAGCACTTCATTTATTTATTTATCTATCTATTTGTTTGTTTGTTTATTTATTGGAAAATAAAATTCTACAGTAAAGACATACCACAGTTTGCTTATGCATTTATCAGTTGTTATGCATTTGGGTTGTTCTACATATTGGGTATTATGAATAATGAAGCTAAGAACATGCACAGGTTTTTATGTGAGTGTGTTTTAAGTTTTCTTTATACTACTTGGAAGAAAAATTCTATATGATATGATCAATGTACTTTAGCTTTGAACCCTGACTATCACAGTGACTGATCATTTTATGCAGCTTTCAGATACGTATGAAAGTTGCAGTTTCCCTAGTTCTTGCTTACAGTTTTGTTTTATGAAAACCATCTTAGTAGGCAAAGAGACATTAGGATTGTAATTTGCTCTTTGCTAATGGATAAGGATATCAAGCATTTTTATGTACTTATTAGCCATTTGTATATCTTCCTTGGAGAACTGTTTGTTACGCCCATTTGCCTGATGTTTGAGCCATTTGTACAATGTTGGAAAGCCCTGCTGGTCAGAGGTTGCAGTCTATCATGTCCTGGTAGCTCTCAGGAGCTCAGCAACATGGAGGACTCCCACCCAGCAGAGGGCTTTCTGCTCTCTATCTGATCTTATTTTGTGAATGTCTCTAGGCTTGGATCTCTAACTTATCTCTATGTAATTCTTGATGAAATTCTCTGGAGAAGCTTTTTCCATGCTGCCCATATAGTAATGAAGTTTAACTATAGAACCATGATTCTACATATGATAACTAAGACTTGCACTAGGAGCTTTATGAATGGAACATGCTTCTTGGTGCAAATTAGGTGATGCCCCAGTCACCAAGCCAATGAACTGAGAGAAACAAAGGGGACCCCACAGGTAATACTGTTCTCTAGGATTACAACATTGGGAAGAACTTTGCACCTTTAGAAGACAGTATACAATGGGATGTTCAAGTGTCATTGATACACACATCAGAAAGGGGTTGTAAAACATTGTTTTAGTCTTTACTGCTTCTTTCTCATGATATGAGACATGTTTCAATGTAGGTTTCACCATGATAGACTACCTCCATCAAAGGCACAAAGCAATGGGGGCTGCCTGGCCTTACCCTTCAATAAAAACATCTCTTTAATCCATAATGATCTTGTGTCAGGCATGTTATCATAGTGACATGGCAGATAAGTCTGTCTTTAGATTGAATTGCCTTCTTATGGTTGAATTGAGAGAATACTTTATCTATTCTGGACATAGACAATTTGCAAACAACTTTTTCACATTTATGTAAATTGTCTTTCATTGTCTTGAAAAACAAAAGTTTTAATAGTGTAAAGTATAAGTTGTTTATTTTTTCTTTGATAGCTTATACTGTTATTATAAACTATTAAATGTTTTACTATTCAGAAAGACAGAAAAACTAATGTACAACTATGTACATCTAAAAGGGACAATATACCTAACTAGCTTATTTTTTAAAATCTGTTTTGTAAACTTTGCACTCAGAGGTCCCACCAGGCTAATATTAGTACATATTACATGTACAAATCTTTAAATAAATGTATTAAATAGATGGCAATTTTTACCCAGTTTATAGTAGTTTTACACTTAAGATAGTATGCAAATGGCATAATGCTGCAGTGTACATCCTCCTCGCGTTAATGCTTGCTTTACCACATAAATAAGTTGACATACAGATTTGCAAAAAAAGAAGGAGGAGGGAAGAGGAGGAGGAGAAGAAGAAAACAAAGGAAGGAAAAACATTGGCGTAGTGCTAAGGTATGTAAATAACTTGATTTTCCTTTGAAGTAAACATGTTTTTTTCTAAGTCTATATTTTTTCCATGATAAAGATGCTTTGATGCTTGTCTATGCACTAGTCCTTCGACGCTTGAAGGAGAAGGTTTTAACTACCATCTATATGGAAATATTATAAAACTTTAAAAAAATTATAGAAACTACATTGCTAAGTTGAATTTTTCACTTTTGAAAACTATAATGAATTACCAAATTTCTTTATAGCAATAATTTATATCCAGCCAGCAAAATGTGAGTTAAGATATTCCTAGTCACTTATTAATGTATTGTCTACTTGCTAAGTTTTGCTAAGTTAACTGGTATCTCAATAATATTATCATGTACATTTGTTTGGTAATAAAATTGCTTATTGCTTTCATTTTTTGCTTGTGTATTTTCTCATTTATAAAATATTTGTATGTATGATTTGAATAGTCCGAATTTTTTTCCACTTGGTGGCTTCTTATGGATAGTTAGAATTTCTAATATAGTTTACATAACAATACACAACCAGTTGCGGGCAGTGCTTTGATGTGGAGTTTTATTATTAAGGGCATACTTTACTGACAAAAATTCTACATTTTAACAAAATTTGTTCTATCTTCTATAGATTATGATTTCTGTGTCATACTTTGTAATTATCCCTTATTCAAATCCACAAATTCTTTTACATTTCTTTGAAATTTTGAAAGATTTTATGTTCAGATTATTAATCCATCTTGGTTTGATTTTTTTGCATATAATGAAACACGATTCATTGAAATTCTCCATACAGAGCTAAGTGTCTCAGCACCATCAATTATGCAATTAATCACCCAACAGCATAATTTCACTTGTATAACAGATTCTCACATATGAATTAAGCTCTCCATTATGTTCTTCAATAGCATGTGCTTGATCCATTCCTGAGGTCATGAATATTTTATTTTTCTTATGAATGACATCTTATTTTTATTATGTTTTAGCAGGTTTTTAATGAATATTTTTATTCTGAAATTGTACTTAGAAATTCACCCAAGCTTTTAAAAGTTTCTTGCTTGGTTATTTAATAGTAGTGACATTAGAAATCTGCTACTGTATATACTCCCAACTCTAGCTGTAAATGCTCTCATCCTAGGAATGTGCTTTGTTTCTGTAGAGAGTTTTGGTTAATATTTGTTTTACCTTCACTGCTATACAGATTCCATTTATTTTAGCTATCTAGAGGCTGCTGATGGTCAAATTGTCATTAGTTTCTTTTTATTTATGTAACTTATGTTCTGGCATTGATGCTTTCTTTCCTTATTTCTTTAAATATTTTCATCTATAATTTCAACAAAAGAAAAAAGCTGCTAAGAAACATGGAGTCTGAATTGTGTTGGCTGTCTGCTTCTAAACATGGTGCCTGCCCTGGAGTGTGGTTGATATGCCCAATGTCACTCTGTTGAATTAATGTGCTTTTAAACCAACCAATAGAGTGCATCTTTAAGTGTTTACCAGCACTTCTTTCTTCTAAGAGTTCTCTTTATAATTTGTGAGAGGGTGCCTGTAATTCTTTTTGTTTATAATGTTTTATTTTTTCCTATGATTCATTTTATTTTGTTTGATTTTCAGTGATCTGAAACATAAATCATTTAAGAATCTCAAAGGACTGATGATCTTAAGCATGAAGAATACCTCCTGTGCTGCCTGCAGACTTCTACACATAGTGTTCTTACATCTTGTTTTTCACCTTTGACCATTTACTGATCTTTGGTAGAGCAGTGTTTCCTTTGAAAAACATTTAAAGTTTGTGTTATAAAACTCCTCTGAAGAACATTTCTCATTTACTTTACTGGAAACTATCTTGAGAACAATGTATACATAAATTCCTTTGAGAACGTGTCACCACTCAGGTCATGTCTGTTTCAATACAGTATTTACTGTGGGTGCATTGATGTTCACATTTCAATCTACTGAGAACTATGGGGCTTCCAACTTCCTGTCTAAGAAAATGTCAAACCAGCCTTTTTCTGCAAGAGCTCTTGACAGACTGTCAGCACTATTTCTCTACCACACAGAATCCCACAGTCATGCCTCCCTTGACTCTTTATGTTAAAACTCAAGGCTCTGAATTTACAGTCAAGTTTTTCCCAACTACTCTTGTTAACAGCTTCTGAATTTATATACATATAGCTCTCAGATTACTCTATGTTTATCATTTGACAATACACTTTATTTTCTGTAGATTTTTCCATGTATTCTAAATTGTGTTTTGATTTATTCAGCACGCCAATGTATTGTTTTCAGAAAGATTGGACATTAAATCTGTATCAGTGCATTTACTTCTAATTAACTCAGCAACAGTCAGAAAACAAACAAAGTATAATTTCTATATTTTAAATTTTGGGCTGAGACTGTAGCTCAATGGCAGAGCATTTACCTCACATTTGTGAATTCCCAGGTTCAGTCCCACCACCACAAAAATAAATGAATAAAATAAAAATTATTGTGACCTCCTAAGGTACTGTAGTCCATCTTTGCCAATGTTATCTGGACAATTATGAACAAAAAGAAGTTTTCTATACTAATAATAGTTGAATTGAGTTAATTGTATTCTTCAATTTTAAAACTGCACATAGTCAGTGTTCTGTATCCATGGTATCTACATGCATAGATTAAACAAACTGTGAAAAATAGTTGGTGGATGAGTTGCATTTAATCAATACTGACATTTTCTTCCAAAGCATAGGATATCTATGACATGTAATTTGCCTGGCATTAGGTGTTTATGAATACCCTAGAAATGATTGAAAGTATGCAGATAGATATGTGTTGGTTATATGTATTATTTTATATGCAGAGGGAGCTGAGCAACTACAGAGCTTGATATGTGCACAGATTTTTATATTTGTATGGTCCTCAAAATTAATCCCCCATTGTTTCCATAGCATGTCTTTATTTGAATGACTGGTTGGAGTCAAAATTCTGTGGCAGGAACCAAGTATTAAAATTAGAAATACCAATATTTTCTACTTGTATATATTTGTCCTCAGATCTTCAATACTTTTTCCCTCATTTTTTTATTGAAGAAGCTTCTTTTTTTCTTTTTAGATATCATCCACTGTTCCACTGTACCCCCCCCCGCACTTTCCCCCTACCCCCATCCACTTTTCAATAAGGCCTCCCTTGAGCAGTCAACACAGGCTAGCAAACCAAGTTGAGGCAGGACCCAGCTCCTGCTCCCTGTATTAAGGCTGAGCAAGACGTTCCACTACAGGAATTAGGCTCTAAAAAGCGAGTTCTACACTCAGGATAATTCTTTGTCCCATAGCCAAGAGCCCACTGACAGATCTGTCACCCACGTTTAGGGGGCCTAGTTTGGTTCCATACAGACTCTCTAGCTGTCAGTCTGGAGGCAATGACCCTCCCCTCCACCCTTAGCTCAGGCCAGCTGTCTCTGTGGTTTTCTCTATCCTGCTCTTGATCCTCCCTTGCTCCTCTTGTCCCTCTTCCCTCTCTTCAGCTGAACTCCAGAGTGTGGTCAAGTGCTTGGCTGTGGGTGTCTCCATCTGCTTCTATCAGTCATTAGATGTAGGCTCTATGATGACAGTTAGGATAGTCACCAATCTGACTACAGGAGAAGGCTAGTTCAAGCATCCTCTCCAGAGTCACTAGGAGTCTTAGCTACAACCTCCTCATGGCTTCCTGTGGACTTCCCTAGCACTTTGCTTCTCCCTAAATCCATGATGGCTCACTTTGTCAGAATATTTTTTCATTGCTCATCTCTCCATCCCTCTCCTAACTCTGCCTTCTCAAATCTCATGTTCCCACCCCATATCCTCTCCTCTCTACATGCCCCTCCCAGTTTACCCAGGAGATCTTAACCATTTCCCTTTCCTGGTACAATCCTTGTGTATCCCTCTCAGGGTCTTCCTCTCTACCTAACTTCTGTGGGATTGTGGAATGTAGCCTGTTCATCCCTTGTTTTGCATTTACCATCATCCACTTATGAGTGAGTATATACTGTGTTTGCCTTTCTGAGTCTGGGTTACCTCACTCAGGATGATTTTTTCTAGTTCTATGCATTCGCCTACAAATTTCTTGATGTCATTTAAAAATTTTATTGTTTTTGTTATTATTATTATTATTATTATTATTATTATTATTATTATACTGAGAATTACTCCACTGTGTAAATGTACACAGGTTCTGGCTATTATGAATAATGCTGTTATGAACATGGTTGAGCAAGTGTCCTTGTGGTATGGTTCAGCATCTTTTGAGTATATGCCCAAGAGTAGTATTGCTGGGTCCTGAGGTAGGTTGATTCCAGACTTTCTGAGAAACCATCATACTGCTTTCCAGAGTGGTTGTAGTTTATATTCCCACCAGTAATAGATGAGTGTTTCCCTTTCTCCATATTCTCTCCAACATAGGCTATCATCAGTGTTTCTGATCTTAGTCTTTCTGACAGGTGTAAGATGGCATCTCAGAGTCATTTTGATTTTCATTTCCCTAATAGCTAAGGATGTTGAGACCTTTTTAAAATATCTTTCAAGCATTTGAGATTCTTCTGTTGAGAATTCTTTATTTTGATTTGTGCTCCACTTTTAAATATGATTATCTGATCTCTTAATCTCTAGTTTATAGAGAATTTTTGATAAAGATCTTTTTCCACTCTAGGCTGCCATTTTGTTTTATTGACCATTTCCTTTGCCTTACAGAAACTTCTGTTTTAGGAGGTCCCATTTATTAATTGTTGCTCTCAGTGTCTATGATATTGGAATTATATTTAGGAGGTGGTCTCCTGTGCCAATGCATTAAAAGCTACTTTTAACTTTCTCTTCTATCAGTTTCCCTGTAACTGGATTTATGCTGAGGTCATTGAACCATTTGGATTTCAGTTTTGCATGGGAAGATAAATATAGATCTATTTTCATTCTTCTACATGTTGACATCCAGTTATGACAGCACCATTTGTTGAAGATGCTTTCTTTTTTCCATTGCAATTTTATCTTCTTTGCAAAAATAAATAAATAAATAAATAAATAAATAAGTAGATCAGGTGTTCATAAGTGTGTGGATTAATGTAAGGGTCTTCAATTCAATTCCATTGGTCAACCTGCCAGTATTTATGCAAATACTAAGCTATTTTTATTGCTATAGTTCTATTGTAAAGTTTGAAGTCAGGGATGGTGATGCCCCTGGAACTTTCTTTATTGCATAGAATTGTTTTGACTACCTGTGTTTTTGTCTTCTCATATGAAATTGAGTATTGTTCTTTCAAGATCTGTGAATAATTGTGTTTGGATTTTAATAGGGATTCCATTGAATCTGTAGATTGCTTTTGGTAAGATTGTAAGATTGCCATTTTTACTATGTTAGGTCTCCAATACTTTGGCTGTACATTATCAGAATATTGTATTAAACATTTTCTTACTAAGAATGATCATATATGTTTCACTTATGCTTATAAATTTAAATTTAACTTTATCTCATTTTAACACGTTTAGTCTTTTTTACTTTGTGCTTGAATTTGTTTCATAGATCTTGAGATGTATCTATGAACTTAAGTCTCTTTTAAAGGTCTTTTATAGAACCCTAAGATTCCATCTGGGCTTGTAGTCATAATAAGTCTGGGTTATTTGCTACTTCTGATATTGTTATGGCAAATATGTCTCCATCTTCTGTCAACGTATTTTGTATTGAATAGATTATGTTTTTTTTTAATTTTGTGATTGGTTCATAATTTTGTATTTACTCAAACATCTTTACTGGGGGAGTTCAACTAGAATATTTGCTATGGTTATGTACACTTCAGTAAGCATATGCCCATATTATTTTAATTCATAGATATTTGAATGTAAACATCATATACTGACTTCCTATACACTTTGTGAATTGTATAGTTTGATGATTTTACAAATTTATGATTATTTTTCTGATCAACTATAATCAACTTTTAAAATTAGTTTTGATAATTTATCTTTTCCTCTTAAGTTAAAAGTCTTTAAGATTGCATTAATGAAATTTTATGTATTTCATATTCTTTTTTATTAGCTTTCTTATTTTATTTCTTTCATGGTTGTTATTTTATTGTTTGCATGGTTGTTTCACTAAAAATCTAACTCATGGTTTTTATTAAATCTGTAGTTCTTTAAAAATCACTATGTACATAACCTTCCTTGAACTGTGTCACTTTACTTTTTTTTTTGCTGATCTACTTTCCCAGACTCTTCAGCTCTGTTTTGTTTGATATTGGGGCCTCTGAAAGCACATGACAACTTTATCCTCACTCTCCTGGTTTCTGATGTTTATGACTTCATCTCTGTGTCTAAGTGTTTCATATTTAAAGTTCTCAAGTGAATTTGTTTTTGTTTTCATTGATTTATATTGCCAGATAGTTATCTAACTTAACATTTTTGTTTTACATTGTTTTTGTTTTACTCTTTGGCTCTTTGTGAGATGTACCACCCAGCTACCAAATAAATTACAAAGAGACTTATTCTTTTTTATGAATGTCCGACCTGAGGTTGTTTTTTTTTTCTAGCTAGCTTTTCTTAACTTAAATTATCCCATCTACCTTTTGCCTCTGTGATTTTCTGTAGACTTTCCTTCCTTCCTTCTTTCCTTCCTTCCATCTTTCCATTCATCCTTCTTTTCTTCCTTCCTTTTTTCCTTCCTTCCTTCCTCCCTTCCTTCCTTCCTTCCTTTTTTCTTTCTTCCTCCATCGATGGCTGTGTTGCTGCTCCCTGATGTCTCCCTCTCCTCTTTTTCTTGCTCCTTTGATCTCTGTTCAAGATTTCTCCTCCTCTTTATTCTTTCTGTCTGCCAGCCCCGCCTATCCCTCTCTCCTGCCTTGCTGTTTGGTCGTTCAGTTCTTTAATAGACCATCATGTGTAAAGCAGCACAACTCCACAGAGTGAAAGAAATGCAATATAAAAGAATGCAAGACATCATTGCATCATTAAATAAATGTTCCACATCTTCAGCTAAGATTCCACCTTTCACTGATTCATGATTTAAAATCACCTTTTTTATGGTCGCCTCTGTTTATACTTTTTGAAATTCTTAAGACTTAGTTTATAGATTACTGGACAGTACTATTTATTGTGTTTGCAGGTTATATTCTTGTTTTTCTGAACAGTCTGTATTAACCAAGATAATTTTATAAAAACAAAAACAAAAATCAAAGTAAAAACAAATTAAAAAATGGTTAAAATAAGCCAAAGTTGTTTTTGTAAGATTCTAATGTGGCTATGGGGTTATGGAGACCTGATCTAAAAAGAAACTGGGAAAGCTAACTTTTGCCTCACTAGCTCAAAGACAACACCAAGTGTGAGGTTTACACACTGCAGTCTGCCTGCAATATCGCACAAGGAGGTGGTGGCAGAATGCCAATCAAATATATTCCTAATCTCTGTGTTTAGATTGATGAATTGGTCACAGCAAGACTTTCTTCATGAAGGGATCAGGGACTATGCTAAATCCCACAATCCTCTACTGTTCTGCGTACATCTCAAAAGCAGATCCAAAGAAAGAAGACGCAGTATGAGACTTGTCCAAAAGTTCCTTTTAGTAGTAGCCAGGCTTAGAGGTGGCATATAGCATTCTGGACCACTTTAGTGGTTAGAACTTCTGTAGATTCAAGCAAATGCGAGGGAGGTTAGAGATATATAAGACAGCTGGGAGTCTGTGTGGGGAAAAAAACAAAAACAAAAACAAAACCCACATTTTGTGAACAGAGTAGTCTGCCAAAATATTTTCTCTATTTTCATTTTTATACTTAGTTACAGGACCAATTGCAGCATTACTTACTCTGAATCACATTATTAGTGCATGCACAAATTCATACACATACTCACTGTATCTCCCAGAAGACAAGTTTTCATGTTCAAGAAATAAGGATGCCTTTCAAGCAATACTCACCTTATGACTTTCAATTCTTGGTCCTCCAATCTGAACTAAGAAATTTTGTTTCCCTGCTTTTTGAAGATATCATTAAATGCATCCCCTGGCAAGAGTGAATAACAGCAGAGGGAAACCCACCTCCCAGAAGGCTGGTTTTCAGTTCTGCTCATTGCACACTATTCTGTGCACACGCATAAGATGGTAGCTGACAAACAACATTCTTTCAAAGTATTCATTAACTGAGGATTCTGACAATACAACTCAAACTGCAAATCTTTCATTCTACTCCAATATGTCTACTTATCATACTTGATATAAAATTGATAAAACTGTACGCTTAATAATATAGTTTTAGAATTTTAAGGTTACTTCTAACAGCCAAAAAAAGAATTTTAGGGTTAAAAATAAGATTTATTTTACTCAGGCAAGTCCTTTATTTTTTCCCTTTTAATGACCCAACATAAATCTTGAAAAAGAAGCTTGAAGCAATATAGTTTCAAGTTCCTTTCTTAAAGAGTCAAATGTATAACCCAGACATTGTCTACACAATCACTATGGTAACTTAGCTTAATAATAATAATACACACTCATACACATTCACATTCATGTGTGCACACACATGATGTAGTGTGTCTTTTTGTATGTTGTACAAAATCACAAGCCCAAACAATTCAAAAAAATGTCAAACTACACACACACACACACACACACACACACACACACACAAGGGCAGGGGTGGGGGTGGTAATGTAAGCTATAAAGAACCAAGGAAGTGAATTTATTGCAGCTATACTGGTCAAGATAATTTATTTTACATCTCCAGCTTATATCAAGAAAGTGTGTGGGCAACCAACAATCAATTTCACTGTTTGAAAAATAATCATGATCATTTGTCTAGCTTGCTGTATAGCAATATAGTATATTTTAATAGGTTTCCTGTGTTGGACTAGCTTTGTCAATACTGCAGACTTCTGATTTGTGGCAGGATACATGCAGTGGTGACTTCTAGAAGATACAGTATAACTCACATACTCATGGTTCTAAAAAACCATGATAGAGAGCAATTATTTCATATCAGCTGGAATGTTCATACATGGGTGCTGCATTTTGCAAATTTCAAAGCTTAAGATGCATTAATTTTTTTTCTTAATATAGCTTCTTTAATATGATAATCTCCAGCTCTATCAATTTTAGGCAACATATATATTGTGTGTGCATATACATATACACATGTACACATTTGCTTTACAGCCATATGTAATCACCCTGCTGTGCAAAGTGCATACTTGAACTTGTTCCTGCTCTGCTATAAAATAAAACCACCCACCAGAATTTACATTAATTTTTTTCTGAGAAAATCTGACAAGTATATGTTACATATTTAATAAAACCTGAAATATCAAGAGATCAACACACAGTCAAAAACTAGGCAGACATAGCTCAGCAATTTCTTGATCTTTGCTTACAAGGCCAAACAGCTGGGTTTAAATGACACATGCCTTTAATCTCAGCACAAGGAAAGCCTGGGAGTGGTGACCTATACCCTTAATCTCATAACTCTAGAGACAGAACTTACTGTGATTCTGTGAGTTCAAGGCTGACTACCAAATAGAGTAGCTCCTGCCTTTAATCTTAACCTGGATGGGACACAGGTGGAGAAAAGGTAATTGAGGACGGTATAGGAAGACAGCTGCAGAGGAGAAGCGACCAGGAGCAGGCTGAGGAACCTGGAAGAGAGCTGGCTGGGATTTGACTGTGGTGTTTCCTCCCTCTGATACTTCAGTCCTTCCCTGATATCTGGCTCAGAGCCTCTTTCAGTACAATCGGAATTTGTGCTACTACATAAATTCAGATTCCGATCATTGTTTGTTGTTGTAATTGTTTGTTTGATGGTTTTTTTTTGTTTGTTTGTTTTTTGTTTTTCTACTTATTTGCTAATCCTGACATCAGAAGTAGGTTTTCCATTTTCACTTGTAAGGACTTGGATTCATTCGCACATTGATACCTGGGGGCAGGGCCCAGGTCTAAGAGTGAATGAAGCAGCCAATGAATTTAAAAGTTGGATTTCTGCCAATCTCCACTGTACCTTACCCCTTTGCCCAATCCTGAAATGCTAAGGTGTGTCACATTTTGCTTACATATTTTTTTTAAAGAATCCCACCCATCGGTGCTGGGGTCCTTAGCCTTTCCACTGTGCGGGAATTAGGCTATCTACCCAGGTTCATGGGAACCTGTATGTAACCTGTATACAATAAAATCCTCACTCTATTGCTTATCCAGCCTCCCTGGTGGTGATAGTGGAAATTCTTAAGCATGGGCATAACACCTGCGAATCACATTAATGCTTTTACTTGGAAGCCCTGTTATGATCGTGATCATATGGACCTGGTTTTCATCAGATTGTCTGACTGGTTTAGTCAATGAATTTGTGTGTGTGTGTGTGTGGTGTGGAATTTGTGTGTGTGGTATAAAATTTGTATGTGTGTATGTGTATATGTGTGATATGTGGTATGGAATTTGTGTGTGTGTGGTGTGTGTATGTGTGTAAGGGTAATTACATGTGAGTGTGTCTAAGTGGATGACGTGAGCATGTTCAAACATCAGAGGACAAAGTTTGGGCATTGTTCCTTACCTTTCCACCTTGCTGGAAGCAGACTCTCTTCCATCACACAAGCCAGGCTCACTGGCACTTGAGTCTCTCTGGATGCTCAGCTACTATATCTAGTTTTTGGGTTGTTTGGGAGAATTTGAACCCAGGCCTTTAGGCTAAAGCTGAAAGGGTTTAGCCTGGAGCCAAATCTTTAGCTGCCACGCAGCTGGGAATGTTTTACTACCTGTATATATTTACAAGATCTTGTCTTAATATTTTTAGATGTAGCAATGGTAAGTTACCCAGTGCCATGGAACCGGAATTTATTTTCTTTAGTCCCTTAGTTGAAAGGTACCACCATCTCCCTCATGTGTGCCTTCTGCTTTGGAAACCATACCTGCCGTGTCCTTCTCAGGGACTTAAGGGATAGGAAATTCTGAGCATCTCTGATTGGCACTCACACACAATGTAAAAAGAAAACATGAAAAGCCAAAAACTATAATTTAACATATATATATAAATGTTCTAGAGGAATCCCAGGAGCTTAAGCCTTGCTGTAGACATTGTAAACTTGAATCTTAGGCAATTTGGTCTTTACTTGAAACTCACTGTTGTGTCCTTATCTGGAATATCTTCCAGCAAACATCCTTTTACAAGTGAGAGAAATCTCTCTTTAAAAATGCCATATCAACATTAGGATATTATTGGAGGGTGATGAAAACAAGATACTGTAGTTATACATCCTTTCTGTACCTAGAGACATTTTTTAATAGAGGATAGGTAGAAGCAACACAACCCATAAATAGAAACAAAATTACTCAGTAGAGAATGCATAAAAATCTTATTCACTTATGTCTAATCTTGACACAATTCTCATCTACTCATCCCTGAATAAAAGCATATACTTTTTATAAATTACACAGTAACTGAAAGGTAAACCAGGTATCGATTGGCTCTCTGCTGTCCTCCAAGTGACCACCCTTGCCATTTATAAAATTCTATTTCCTCAAGTGGAATGTTGATGTGCTGAGGGATGATTTACTGATTCTGAAACCCAACAGAAGACACTGGTTACTTCTTATCAATTGAAAAGTCTTTTCAAGTTAGAAGATTGATCACTGGGAGAGAGTATGTTAGTTTTTATGAGTTGATAAGTAAGAAACATTTATCACAAATCCCCTGAATCCTTTGGGGTCAAGAATCTTGTCAACCCTTTGAGTGCATTGATTATTATTTTCTGCCTTATTTTTTTTTCCTACCTGTAATAAAACAAAACAGTTTATAAATAATTTGAAGGTTGATAAATTTAACATATTCACAAATACACATTGTGAAGAGGAAAAGGCACAGGGCCACCTTATAACCACTTTAGAGCATAAAAGTTTCATTACCTTCTGTACCTCCCAGGAAGTCTGCTGCAGTCAAAGTCCCAAAGTATTTTGGTTTAGACTTGTGTTTTTAGTATGTGGAGAGAAATCAATTGCATATTCTCCTTTCTAAAGGAGATTTTGCCTAGCCATCTAACATTATTAATTTTCTCTCAATGTGGATTTGCTGTATCTGTGAAAAATGACTCTGGGCTAAATACTAAAGCAAGAACTTGGGACGGAAAGGTTCAGGGGATTCAGTCTCATTAATTTACTGCTTCTCCTACTTTGGAAAATCTGTTTTCATTCCACAAGCTTTAATTACTCACCAAGTGGCTGCAAATCTGCATGCTGTTCCAGGTATGCTAAGGGATAAGAAAATGGATCAGGATGGCTTCTGTTCTAAAAATACTTTGATCTACTGGGGACCATAATCAAGATATTCAAAGCAGGTTTAAATAGACCAACTTGCAGGGAGGAATATCATAATTAAAAAACAAACAAACAAACCAAAATAAAAAATGTGTTCCTATCCCAGGTGGGTTACTGGGTACCTTGATCATGAACAGCAATAAAGAAGCTATTGCCTAAATGTGTCTGTCATTCACAGCTAGCTACACATGCAAAGGTAAAAAAGCCCACTCTCATACAAAGAGAAGGCAGCTATGGATACACACAGAGCAAGCCATTAACTATAAATAGATGGGCTAGCAACTCTGAAGCCAGTTAAGTGGAAAATTAACAGCAATGCATTGCAAATATGCCAAATTTCTAGGACAAATCATTCAATCTCTAATGACTAGCTAATTCTCTGGGGCTTTTATACAAATCTTCAAAAATACAGATTAGGAATTTGTTATAGTATTGTGTGGTTCTTTTTAATTTAGACTTGCTGTTCTGTGCTGTGGACTGTGGAAGGTATGATTACACATTTGGGAGACAATCAAAGCTCAGCCTTATCATTACAGTGAGTCCTTCCAGACAACTGTAAACAAACTGTCTAGCCTCTGTGGGAGACAAGGATGTACAAGTTTGATTAATGGTTGGCATTAACAGCACCTGGGATCGGAACAGTTGAAATCAGACCTCGGGAAATGCTTCAAGGACAGAAGCACCATCTGAAGCTACACAGAGAAATGGTTCCATCCAGAATAAAAACTGCATAAAAGAAGCAGCTAAATTTAAAGCAAAATCCAAGGGCAGAATGCAGAAGGGAACAACTGTTGAGAGGCTGGACAGATAGCTCAGTGGTTAAAAGTGTTGACTGTTCTTCCAGAGAACCTGAGTTCGATACCCAACATATCCACATGACAGCTAACAACTTTCTGTAATTCCAAGACCTTGTACCCTTACACAGTTACACATTCAGGCAAAACACCAATTCACATAAAAAATAAAAATAAATATTTAAAGAAAAAGAACTTCTTGAGAGCATGGCTGTGGCATCCAGTGTCCTCTGGAGTCACCCTGCTGCTTTGGGTTTGGCCCTGGAAATCTCCCTTTGCTCCGTAGTTTGTCTTTTTTCCTTCAAATGAGCCACACACACACATACCCCTTTAGCCCTGTACCTGGGATTTAACTAAAATATCTGCAGGACTTGCTCACTTGGGCTCAAACTCTTGATTGTTTCCTGTTGGTTTGTTTTCTTTCTTTCCTGGATGACCAGTGTTACAAATACCTACATTTAAATATAGGTATTTAAAAACAAAAACAAAACATTGAGCCTCCCTAAGAGCATTTCTGCTCTTCCAGAAAACCTGGGTTCAACTCCCAGCACCCACATGGGATGACTCACAGTTTCCTCATACTCTAGCTCAGGGACTTCAAGGCCTTCTTATGGCCTCTGTGGGCCTGTACACATAGACTCACTCATATAAACATGTAAAAAATATTTAAACCTAAAATAAAATTTAAAAGTGAAAAAAATATTGTATATTTTTTGTAAAAGTCTTGACAACTAATTCCTGGATGATAGACCCCAGACTCAGGGTACTATCCTCGGGAAGGGGGGCCCCAAGAATCCAGACTCTAGGCCGTTGATGTAAAATAATATGAGGTTTATTACATCTGCAGATGGGCTACCTCCCTGCCTTGGGAAGCAAAGGAGTAGCAAGGGAGGGGCAATCACATATCTCTTTTAAAGGCTAAGACTATAAAATCACCATAGCAACAGGGGCAACACATGATTGGTCACTTTAAAGGTCACACTATAATCGTAAGGTTGCTCACAGTGGTCATGGGGTTGCCTTAAGACCAGCTGGTTAGGGGGCTTTTACAACCGGGTGTTGGTCACCGCTATTCTGCTTGGAACTTTTGGTATTTTAATCACAGGTTTGACCAGACCATTGTGTCCTATCTGAGTTGATTACAGCTATCTGGGCTGGGTCACTCTGTTTCCTGGGACAGACTTTTAGACTTTAGTTCCTTGCTCTCATGGGGGGGGGTGCTCTGCTGGATACCTGAACTGAATGCCTGGGTCAAGCCCTAGAACCCAGGGTCCTTCACTGGACAGTGGTATTTATAATGATGATATTCTAAGCAGTGAAAGCTTTAGTATCTAGACAGTCCTTACCTGAGAGCCCTTCTCACCAGGATTTCCAACTAAAGGGTTTATAGTTGTTTATCTCACTTTGTGAGTAGGTGTCCTTCCTGAGGCTTGGGTTGTGTACATCTAAAGTGGAGAGCTAATATTCTGAAATGACTATGAAGAAATTATTCATAAACACACTTAAAATTGTGGTGTTGTTCTTTTTATAACATTTCAAAATTATTCTCTGATATAGCCCACACATTTCCTTGGATCTCAGAGATCTAGATGGAAAGGAAGAAAAACACATAATTCTACTCACTCTAGCTGCTGAAGAGATGGAAAAATAAATAGTAAGTTCTTTTGTTTGCTTCTTAGCCCAAGTATTGGCTTGAAGTCATAAGATGCTTAATGTAACTTCATTATTTTTTTTTTTTTTCTAAAAAGAAATGCCAGGAGTGTCTAGATGGAGAAAATTTTATTTTCAACGGAAAGATACATAATCACAAATACCCATGTGGTCTTGCTCAATGTGGTCAAGATCTCTTGTTTGCCTAGGGTAAGCCCAGTGGCTCGGCTCTGCAGCAGGTCAGGGAAAGACCAGACAGTAGCTCTTCCCAAAGTCCATTAAGTCTGAGGTCTATGGCAGCCAGAGCTCAGTTTAAAGGAAGGTTCAAAGTAAGTGAAGCAGTCCAGAGGAAGGAAGCAGGTGAGCTCTGGGAAGACATAATTGGACTCAGCACTTGGACCACTCTATATCTTTTCAGGGATAACAAAAAAAAAAGGATGTATTATTTTATAATTGTTCTTTCCCATTTCTATTTACATTTTAAAGACATGACTCTGTGACTTCAAGTTGGAGGCCAACTTCCCCTGGAGGATTATGGTTGAGAAAAGACCAAATTGCATGAGCTTACTTTTCTTGTGGAGACTCAGCTACTGATTTTAAAGAAAGGAATAAAGTGGTTTATCAGTGCCTAAAGAAGATATGGAAAAATTGAGAGAGGAATGATAGTGAGTACAGGGTTATATTTGGATAGGAAGAATACACCAGAAAAAAACAGGTTTGATAACAATTAGTTAAATAGCTCAAAATAGCTAGTAAAGAAGATTTTGAATAGTCCTATCATGAAGAAACATCTTTGCAGTGACTGAACAGACCAATGATCCTCATCTTATCATTACAGATTATATTCAGCTAGTGAAATATCACTTAGTATCCATAAATATGTATGGTTATGTGTCAAAGGTAGATTATTTTTAAGGGAGATGACTTGGTGGTTGTAGTATAGATGATGGAAGAGAGAAGATGAAAAAGACAAGATTCTTCCAGTTTTCAGATCTTAGATGCTAACAGGCTAGAATACTGAGAGTCCATAAGGACCTGGTTGAGGACATTCAAGAACATTGTGGACAGTAGGAAGAAAACTGAGATGTTCAGGCAACTTACTACAGTACATAGTGAGGAAAAGAGAACGCAAACATGACACCCATGTACTCGGCACCTGATACCAGTGAAGGAAACTCTGTAAGTCACTGAACCTAAACACAGAAACAGCACAGCCAACTGAGTAGCCCCACAGTGGTGTGTGACAGAAAATGATGACCCAGAGGACATGGTGATACAGACTGAGAAGAGCATAGAGGGGCAGGAGTTCCCAGGCTTGAATAGTGCTTTTTACTTCCGTTGGCTTCCAATGAGTTCCATGAGAGAAATATTTTTCTACAAATTTATCTAGACATGAATTGTTTTAAAATAATTTTTAAATCATGAAAACTATGTGTGTGCATACTTGAAAAGGAACGTAATTTATGTAAAATATGCCTTTATCATTCATCTTCCATTTTTATGGTTTTAACGTAACACTTTAAAAACAGTATGTATAGTCAGTCTGAGATAATTTGATAATTCTAAAAACTTGCTAAGTGCTCATTTAAAACCTGTCTTGTATTCCTCACTAATGGGCCCAAGGTAGTTTCATAAGAACCATGTGAATAGCCCATAGAAAACTTAATTGGACAGGAAGAGAAACTTTGACACATTCATTTCCCTGTAATAAATGAGATATTAGATAAAGTGACTTCATTAATTTTAGAGCATTTACAATAAGTATTTCCTGCATTTTTTTTTTGTCAGCACATCATTTATTTGCTCATGACTTCCTGATCCATCCCAGATTTATCTTTGGAACTCTAGATATGTTGGCTAGGCTGATACATTGAGATATGATTTAAGGTTTTCTACTTAACATTTCACTATAATTTTTGCTTTCCTACCATTTTAATCACAGTAGTTCATTAGCTGAGGGGAGGGATGATGTAACAGAGAAAGAAGTAAATCCTAGAGTTTTGATCATCAACTGCCTGCCTCCCAAGAGAGTACAGGGAATAACTCAGAACATAAAATGTATGCCCCAAAGGTTGTATGGTTACTCTGAGGGTGCAGGAGCCTAAATTAATTGTCTCTTGGCTGGAAAAGAAGATGAGTCAGAGGGGAAACAAAACTGAGATATTGATGGTTTCCTAAGAAAGGTCTCAGGGCCCTTTTGTCCCAGCTAATCCTGTTATACTCTGATGTTCTCAGTTAGGCTGTCACTCCTAGGGTCTGTTCTAAATCCTCTCCTAACTCCATGACTGTGCATCAAGACTTACTAAGAAGCACAGTAATTAACAGTAAAGTATGGACTTTGCAAGTTCACAGACATGAATAATTATTTTATGTCTTGTTGAAGAACATCCAGAAATCTCTATGGAAAAAGAATTTGAGTGAAAAGACTTGATTTCCCAAAATGTGAGAATCCTACATTCTCTGCTACCTCTGTTGCTAGCTCAAAACACATCAGTGTTTCTGGGACTCATTTTGCCTAGAATCAATGGTTAATCATAATGTCAATTTATGTTTGATGGTTTAAAATAGGTTAAAGTCAAATTTATTATTAAAGCCCTATATAGGGATAAGGAGATGAGAAGAAGAGAGAGTGACTGGGAGGGGTGGGAGGGGGAAGGGAGTTTGAGCAAGGGGATACATGGGTAAAAAATGAGACTTTATTCATAATTTTTTTAAAAAGCCCTATATAGCATACTTTTTTATAATGCCACCTCCTGAATCATGATATAATTCATTAATTATGAATGCTTAGCCTTAGCTTTGGTTTATTTCTAGCCAGCTTTTTATACTTAAATTAACCCATTTTTATTAATGTGATGCCCTGTAGGCCCCTATTCTGACCTATACCTGCATTCTGAGCCTTGAAAGACATGGCCTGGGGGATGCTAGTTGCATATCCTGTGTCTGCCATTGCCCATATTGTTTTGGCTTTTCTGCTTGTGGGGGATGGTTCAGGAAGCTGGGCTTTTTATCTAAAGTCAGTAATCTGCTACCTGGGGAACACCCACTGTGCTTCCACCATAGGTTGCCCCCATATTTAAACTGAGATGGTGATTCAATAAAGGACATTCTTCCTGAGCAAATGACCTGTGTGTCTGTGTCCTTTTTCATTCATCAGGCCCAAGACTGAGTCGCTGAACCCAAGTAGCGCAGGAGGCTACACTGTCACAAGGTTCATTTACTAATATATATGTTTTTCTTCGTGCTTTCCTGCTTCCTTCATAGCTGGCTGGCTGGCCTCTGGCAGGCTAGCCCCTGCTGGGCTGGCTGGCTGGCACCCGTTTTCTTTCTGCTTGCCAGCCTCATGTATTGCTCCTCTGCATAACTATTGGCCATTCAGCATTGTATTAAACCAATCATCCCTGTGAAGGAAAAGTATACATCAGTTTGCCAGGACTGTGTGTCTTATTTCATTTTCTGTTGTTAATATCACATTGTGACTTAGCTAAGCAAGTTATGGAGCAAACATTAGCTCACAGGTCTGGCATTGTTTCATTGAGGAGGGTCACATCTAGTGCTGTCTTTCATGCTAGTAAAGTTCCAACGTGGCTCTAGGAATCACATGACAGACACAGAAATTGTGTGTGTGTGTGTGTGTGTGTGTGTGTGTGTGTGTGTTCTAATGTCTCTTCTTGCCTTTATAAAGCCCCAGAATTGGGCACCACCAAAATAACCTTACTTAATTATCCCTTAAAATACCTACCTCTAAGCAACATGGTCAGCCTAAGGTTTCATTTGTTTGATTCTTCACAATATGAATTAATACTCACTCAATATCCAAACCAAAGTACTGTAATTAAACCATGTTCTATCTGCCCAGCGTACAGACACTATTCTTGCAGAATCTGCTAGCCAAGAGGGTCATTGAGCCCAAACAAAATTCAGGAGTAGAAGCTATCTGGGCAATGCTGAGAGAATCTAGTACTCCCCCCACACAAGAATCCCCAAATAAATGAAAAACAATCTCGTGACTTATTTTCTCTCTGTATTTATACATAGAAGTCATGTGCTAGGCTCAGGAAACTGCTCAGTTGCAGAGCATTTGTCTAGCATGCATTAGACCCTGGCTTCAATCCTAAAGTCTTTATGAGTATAACAAAAATGTTGAAAAGCTATAAAGATCTACTATTTGGATTTCAGATAGCATGATATTGCATTGAGAAAATTCTAGGAGAATTTATGAACAACTTTTTAAAACTAACTAGGTTAATCAAAATACAGAATTGGTATCAGCAATGATTAATCCCATTTTTTAACAATAGCAAAAAAATATTTAGAATGTTAAAATTAAGAAATATTCTTTTGAAAGAGAATAAGAACACTTGGAAATAAATCCACAGATTACAAGATGACTATACAGAAATCTATAGCCAGCACAGACATATTAACAAGTTCTAAGTAACCAGAGAAGATGATTTACCCTGTCCTCATGTTTATGCATAAACTGCAAGGTTCAGGATGGTAAAATGAAATGTTCAATTGTAACTTATAGCTTTGATGCAATATCAATAGAAATCCTTAGGTTCCTGGAATATATGTGTGTACATAAATGAATAGGGTCTTGTGTATTTCAGGTAGGATTTGAGCTTACAATGTAGCTGAAGATGACCTTGAACTCCTAATACTGGAATGTGCTACTTCATACCACTTCATGAGGTCCAGAGAATCAAGTTTGGCCTTCATGCATACTAGGCAAGAACTCTAGTAACTGATCTACAGCCCTTGCCCAAGATATTCTTGAAAAACTGAGAATTTAACTTTTCTAGCTCTTGGGAAGCTAAGATTCGACATCTTAAATTTATTTTATAAGGGATTTCAAGGATTTTTTAAGTGTCAAATAATTATGTTTGTCCTTGAGTAAGCAAATTCATCCATCTATACCAAGAATGATGACATCTGGTAGTCTCCAAGGAAGCCATTTCAATACCTGTCAGAGCACTGCTAACTGGGCAATGTCCTTACCCACAGAGAAGCAGCTGGAGTATCTGTTTAGTGTGGGCCAAGGTTGTTTGAAAATGATGACTGATGGTTAGGTGCCAACATGTTGGAATTTCAATACTGCCCATTCACAGTTGGTCTTAAGCATTTGTTCTAGAATGTGCTTCTTAATTGCTTTACATTTTTACACATACCTGACTGACTCTGTGATGCTATTTCTTCATAGCTTTTCTTGTTAGCCACACTGACATTGTTGTGAGTTATCATCGGATTCTTCCCACTTATGATTCTTAGAAGCTGTTGTGAAATCTAAAAATATTTTGTGTCTGCAGCTTTCAGAAAGCTAATGTCAAGGATTAAACTGGCATATCACTGTAGTATTTCTAAATGGGAATTGAGTTCAATTTGTGTTAGAAAATGAGACATTCTACATTCTATTTTAGTATTCTTTCAATATTATAGCTTAAAAGAATGTACTCTTTTAGAATTTCATACCCATAGACAATGAGCTATAAATTATATGCCCTCCCATTTCTCTCCTTTAACCTTCTCAGGTTCTTTGTAACATTCGCTTTTAACCTCATGTCCTCCTTTTTTCTTCTTTAAAATAAACCACTAAATCTGATTAATGACACATAAATGTGGAGTGGGATAGAGGGCCACCCACTGGGGCACGGGTAACTTACCAATAGCCATATTCTCAAATAAGAATGACCTCCAGCCCCCAACATATAATCAACTGCCAGGATGTTCTTAGTAAAGGGAGGGGAGACATCATGAACTCCTCCACCATCCATGCTGGGATTTTGGCTGGCTTGATTTTTTTTGTAGGTAACCAAAACCATTTTGAGTTTATGAGTAGTATGTTTTCATTTAAATATATTTATTCAAAGAGGCATAAGAAAATACTTTCCGAGAAAGTTACTTACCCCTAAAATATATAGTACAGAGATATTAAATATGACATAAAGCACAGCCAGATGAAAGGTTTGGCCTTCAATCTGGGTGAGCGATTGGGCTCTAAAAATCTCAACCAAGTCATCTATCTTCACTATGGTTACCTGTATCAGCATAAAACAACACACAAGAAAATTTGGGGTTCTAACTCCTGTTAGACAGAGTATTTTTGTAACTTAGAAACTCAAATATCACAAATTTAATCACTGTACCTCTTGTGGTTGATGCTGCAGCTGTCTGGTTTAACATAAGTGAAAAGATCTACACAGTAGAGTTCTTGAAAACATAATTTTATGCCAACAATGACATAATACTATGATGCAGCACCATTAACTTCATAAGGTTATCAATTGTGTGTATCTCAGACATAGCACAAGGTAAACTTCCCAGGGCTTATGCGCGAAGATGACGTTCTGGGAACTCAAGGGGGTGATGGTCTGTAAATTGAGTTTTAAGAAGTATGGTTCCTAGACATGACTTTAAAACAATCATGAATGTTAAAGAAATGGTGAATCTGTATTTAGCTTTTTCTGGACTATAGTGGTGAGAGGAGGGGGAAGGAAAATAAAGGCTGTCAGTGGAAAGGATTTTTAACAATAACCTGAAAAATGTATTTTATAATGTCATGATTATGGTGATTCTTCCTTTAATCTCATTACTTAGTGGGAGAGACAGGAAGATCATGAATTTGGAGCCAGCCTGGGCTGTTGAGTTCTAGGTTAATCTGGGTTATATAGTGACATACTGTCTCTAAGGACAGAATGTTAAAAGTTGGATTCTTCTCAAAAGTCAAATCAGTCCCTTGGTTTGACTTGGTAAATATTATAGAAGGGCCTTCCTCCACTTGAGTATAGAGAGCGGACTGCACATCACAAAGCTGACATGACCTCAATGTCCAAACAGAAACCCAACTTATGTGCCTCTTGAATGGCCCCAGGCACAAGCTTAATGGCCAGATCAAAAGCAGTCATGCCATTTGCTTTGTTACACATGAAGTGTCTGGTGCATGAGGAAAAGAGCTGAACCAGAAAAGTTTCTGGCCAGCTGCTCCTTGTTTTATACCTTAATGCAAATGACCTGGTAAATTCAGATTACAGAAGAACTGAAACACTCAAGAAAGAGCAGACATGTTTTTGAAACTTTCCCTTGGTCCATATTCCTTGGTAACTTTTTACCTCTTGACACAGCCCTCTGTCTCTGCTCCCTCTTCCTTCAAACCGGTCAAGGCAGAGCTCCTACATAAAGATTAACTCCAAGTCACACCCTATCACAGTATTGACTGTCTGAATCCACACCTTCATCTGAACCGTCACATATCCTTCTTCTTGTAAGATTCCGTTGAGAAGGCACCCACTGTAAAACTTCCTGGAACTATGGTCAACTTTCTCTACTACATGCTTTTTGCAGCCTACCTCAGGTACCTCCTCTGTATTCGGGAATGTACCCGACTCTGAGTTCCTTACTGCCACCCCAATTTAATGATGCCATCAACTTAAAAATGGTTAAAATTTAATTTAAATTTTTCAGATGCCTTGTAAGGAATACAGATAAAGTTCTTAAATAAGCTCAGGGCACAACACAGAGAGCAAGAGAGGGCTTTGCAAACTGTCCAGAATTATCTGAGATAGGTACTTTAGGGACACTTAGTACACTTTTCCTAAGAAGTATGTGAATAGATCCAACACATTCTTAGGCATCTATGCTGTGACACATCTGTTGTCCTCCTAAATAAAATGAGAAACTCAACAGTGTGGCAGGCAAAGCTCCTCCTCCAGCCATTCCGTAATAGCACTCAATGTGATGGGAGGTGGTATAGCATGGGGGTGTTGAGGATATCAGCCAGCTGTGTCCTAGATTTCAATACTAGTTTGGTTATTTGCCCAGATGATCTTGGTAGTGCTTTCTCTCCAGAACCTTACTTGGCTTGTCTGATAAATGAGATATCTTTGTCTTCTCATAAGACTGCTTTGGACATTGAATTTCATAACAATGTAAAGTGAATAGAAAATAATAGGCACATTTCAAATTGTATGTCTTCACTATGAAATTGTTGCACCTCAAAAGACACTATTTGGACATTAGTATCACCATCCTCCCTGGTGATATACTCCTCTCTCAGCTGGAGTTATTACAAAAAGTTCACATTCCTCAGTAATCATAAGATTATAAAGCTCAGAGGCAACATGGATTTTAGGTGCAGTTTGTGCTGGACTCTGCTTACAATTTCCTATTGTACTCTTGGCTCTGTCCTTCTCTGTGTCCCTGATTCTCCCTCAGTCTCTGCCTGTGCTGACAAAATAACTGCAGAATTCAGCTTTGCACGTGCACCTCACACCAAGAAAGAATAGTAGTCACTATTCTTGTTTGCCTTCATGTGAATACTTTAACAAATCCTTGAGACAGAAGAGTTAAGATGTCAACTTCTCAAGCCCTGCTGGGGAGTCGTGATTGGCCCAGCTTAGATCACCTTAGATCACTGTTCAACCCTAAATCATCCTTACAGCTGAGATCACATCTTGAGTCTTGAGAATCTCTTGGGTCACTTGCATCCAAAGAAAATTCTATGCTACATAGTTATACACATACATATTTAACAACCAGGATGGCATAATAGATATCAGTAATAACAAATAACTGTCAGCTTAACACTGTTGGAAGAGCCAGTATTCCTGTACAGGTGCTGCTCTGGCTGAGTCTTACCCTATTTTGGAGAAGGTTGAACCTAGAGACTAGGTGGCAGCTTTCAGTGGCTTGCTGCACACAGCTGCTCAAGGAAGGTGATCCTCTCTTCTCATGGAGCTACAATGAACAAGAACTGGTTGCTTGAGCTGCTAATAAGAGAATAAGTTATGTAGAGGAAAACCCAGCTAGTGAGTCCTTCTTCATAAAGAAAAGTCACAGAACATACACGAGAGTGCTTTCTGGTTCTAAGGGTGTCCCTTTTAAAATTCCACCTTAAAACATCCCACTAGCAATTTATAGCTTTATGCACACAGTCACACTTAGAAATACATTACTTGGTCTTAAATTATTTCCAGCCATTTTCAAAATTTTAGTAATTTATACCTAAAATGATTTTTCCCGTGAATCAATTTATACTCCATGGAAGAAGGAACAATTAGCAAGCACTGTTTGCTGTTCTTTGGTTTCATTTCATAATAAATTATTCACCAATTGCCTCTCAAACTAAACTAATTCTAACTGTTTCACAAAACCAAGCCTCACATTACCCCTTCTTAGAAGCATAAAGGGCTAACTTGGTTTCTCCTTTGCCTCTAAGGTCTGCTTCCCTTCCTTCCATCTGGAAGCTCTCTGGACATCATGAGCAGGGCTGGGGAAGCAGTGGGAGTCGCCTTTGCATGTGCACCTTACCACAGTGTTTTCATGGCTAAGACATAGTAATAACAGGAGTTCCTGGAACTGTGGGAGGAGAGGCACAGCTGCTTTTTAATCTTAATAATGTTTTCTTTTTAAAACTAAATTAAAAAGAGAATGTATGTGAAGCCATGGGTTAACGTCTCCCGAAAGTGCAGTTTTAGTCTCTTACCATTGCTCATTATCTAAGATGACTTAAATAAGAGCAGCCTGTTTTATAATATCACATTCAATATATCCAGGGCATAACTCATCTCATTTCACTCATTCCTTGCTTCAGGCACTCTCCTCAAGGAGGATTTATTTTATTTCTCAGGTCTCAGGTGATTCTCTAACTTTGGATGACATAGACTATTGACAAGTTTGTAGTCATTATTGTCTCAGAGGCTACATTCCAGTGCCAGATAGAAAATAGGTTAGTTTATAAATTTTTAATTAAAAAATCTCAAATGCAAAATATATTAGGTGATTATAAGGAGATCAAAAAGAAAGTCAGCCAAATAAAACTTGCCTAGAGATCACAGGAAAGAACTGGCCACTAGTTAGTCAAAGAGCCCAGGTGGTGGTGGTACAAGCATTAATCCCAGCACTGAGGAGGTGGAGGCAGGAATATAAAGCAGGTGGAGATAGGATCTCAGCCCTCATTTGGTCTGAGGATTCGGAGAGGTAAGAAATGACTATGGCTGCTCCTTTGCTTCTCCGATCCCCAGGCAAGTTTTATTTGTCAGAAACAAACAAAATAACACAATAAACCAGTGTTTCTTTGCTGTTTCGCATCTGGAGGATCTGGATGTAGAGCTATCAGCTCCTTCTCCAGTATTGTCTCTGTGTGTGTCACGATGCTCCCATCTTGATAATAATGAAACAAACCCCAATTAAATGTTTTCCTTTCTTAAAAAAAGAAAAGAAAGAAAATCAGTATAGATAAAGACTAAAAGTGATACAGGGAGGGAGGAGATAGTGTGTAGAACAGGACTAGGAGTCTGAGTAAAATCATACATGAAGTAAGACAAGGAGTCCCCAGTGCCCAGGCTGTGAGGATTCCGAGCTGCATGCACAGACAGATCCCAATGAGCCTCACATCCACACGATGACAGAGGTCAAGCTGGTCATCTCCTCCCCTGGACTAGGCCTCAAGGAGTGGTGCTGACTTCTAGCTGCTAGTGTTGCTTTTTGGAGGAACAAGTTGTCCAGTACTTTCCACATTTGATTTTTAATTGACAAAGTTTTGTCCAATGAAATGTTACAATTTTCAAATCATAAAATCAGAAGCAATGAAAGCTCCCTAAGGGAAACAAACAGAAAATCTTCATAGCCTTGGGTCTAGTCCTCTCACCTTCCATAGACCAGGACATTCTCCTGCCTGCCACACCTCTGTAGATGAAAGGCTTTCCATGTGAGCTTTGTCCTCCTCAATGCATATCTCTGTGCCAGATGTGAGGAATGCAGATAAAAGAGGATTCAAAGAAGCAAAAAGGAAGCCAGGGCAATTATAACAGAGCAACCACCTCCTCCACTTACTCACAGATCCATTGCATTTACTTCACTGTTTCTGTGTGCCAGAAACCTGGGTCCATCTTAGCTGGATGCTCTGGCTCCAGGTCCATTAGGACACTGCATTGCAAGCTCCACCCACTTCATTCAGAGCCAGCATCCCAGGGTTCAGCTGTCTAAAGATCTACTTTGCAGCTTATTCATACCAATCACATGTGTTACTGTACTGAGAATATTAGTTTTTTTATTGGTTATTGGCCAAGGATTCCCTTAGATCCTTGTGACATGGGTCTTTCCATAGGACAGGTTACAACTTAAAAGTTGGCTTCCTTGGATGGAATAAAGCAACACAGTTTGAAAATAGAGTCAAAGTCCTTTTGCACCCTAATTACAGTAGTAACTTGCTGTCATTTTGCCTTCTTTGTTTCTTAGAAGGAAATTCCAGTCTAGCTTATACTAAAGGAGGAGATTATATGTAGGCAAGAATAACAAGGAACATTCTAGAGACTGACTGTCACAAAGTAGAAGTTCATTTAAATCCATTTAAACTTTAAATCTTATTATTCTTGATGCAGGGAATATACTAGCAGTCTTTTGGGAGCAACAAAAGCAACATATTCTTTCCTATAACCCAAAAGGACACATGCTAGTGTTTTCATTGGGAATAGTAAGCTTCTAATAGAATTTGTGAGTTTTTATTTCTAAATAGTCTTTTTTTTTCCTTCTTTATTTTGTATTTATCAAAAAAAAAACAGTAAAAAGAATTTAAAATGTGGAAGAGTTAACAATAACTATACAGAGGATAAGAATCATAAGCATGGCTTATCAAGGGTGGAAAATACAAATAAGATTGCTACACCTATATTTTCTTTGTGTTCATCTTTCCCTCTGAATTGTTTTTTTCCATCCCTGTATATCCTTATTCAAGGTCTCTTCCCCCTCCCAACACATCTGGTCATTTTTCTTCTCTGCAACTCCCCATCCCCTCCCTGGGCAGGGAGCAGACAGTCCTATGGTCACACTGGCCCAATAATGCTTAGATCAGTCTCCACTTCTGGTCAAATCCAGTTCTTTCCCCCCTCCCTCAAGAGTGAGTCAGGTGTTCCTATAGTTGGACTGGGGTTTGAAAGGTCAGTCCAGGGTGTTTCTGATCCCAAGCTGTTCGGTGGTTGTGGTTTGCCACTTGGGCATGTTTGGCTTTTTTTCTTGTTTGTTTGTTTAGAGACCACTAGTGAGTGAGTACATCCCCTGCTTATCTCTCTGAGTTTGTGAGACTTCGCTCAGGAGGATATTCTCCAAATCCATCCATTTGCCTGTGAATTTTAGAATATCATTTTTCCTTACTGCTGAGTAGTATTCCATTG
>PVIH01020134.1:0-33347 GCA_004025045.1 Sigmodon hispidus | reverse complement strand
GCCGGGAGTGAAGACTGATCCAAGCATTGTTGGGCCAGTGTGACCATAGGACTGTCTGCTCCCTGCCAAGGGAGGGGATGGGGAGTTGCAGAGAAGAAAAATGATCAGATGTGGTGGGAGGGGGAAGAGACCTTCAATAAGGATATACAGGGATGGAAAAAAAAATTCAGAGGGAAAGCTGAACACAAAGAAAATATATATGTAGTAATCTTATTTGCATTTCCACCCTTGATAAGCCATGCTTATGATTATTATCCTCTGTATAGTTATTGTTAACTCTTCGGCATTTTTTTTTAATTCTTTTTACTTTTTTTTGATAAATACAAAATAAAGAAAAAAAATAAAATAAAAATAAAAATCTGGATTAAAGGTGTGTTTTTCCACCTCAAAGATTTGGATTAGAAGTCAGGCTTCCTACTTCAAATGATTAAATTAAGAAAAAAAAAATCCCTCCCAGGTGTGCCCAGCCATTTTAGGTTTTAGCTAACTCTAGATGTAGTCAGGTTGACAACCAAGAAGCATCATCACAAGCGGTTATCATTGTAAGTGGCCTCCCCTGCTCTACTTTCTTAACAAAGCTTGTCCTGATGCTCACTGGAGAGATATGGACCACTCCGTGTCTCTTCCTTCATCCCTAGATTTACCTATTTGTCCTAATTACAGCCTGGAGTTGTCCTCAGGATGTCTCATACTACCTCAGTAAACACAGAACACAAGCTGTAATGACATCTGTCAAGACCCAAGAGATATCCACCTGACCTTGGAACAGTCTTGACCCACCACCGAGGTGCTGGCCTCAGAGCAGTCTCCTGGAGGGTTCAACGACACAGGTCAACAGTAAGAAAATCAGTGTCCCAGGAGAAAACTTTGAGCTCAGTACTAGGAGATGAGAAAGAGGTCAGAACCCACAATTCGTGTCCACTTCTTCCCTCTGTAGGAAAGTTATCCACGCCATGCTAGCTCTCCAGGACACCTTCTGTAGGACAGAGCTACCCATGCCCCTCAGGTTCTCTGGAGCAGCCCCTGGTGTTTTGAAACCTGGCATCAGCTGCCAGTGCACTTACCTGGCAATCCTCCTCTTTCTTGCCTCACTTTGCACTCTCCCCACGCATTGTGTCCTGAGATTGTGCCCACGGGAAGGTATTCATACACCAAGTTTTACCCCAGGCTCTGTTTTTATGGCCTACAACCATCATACTATGAGCATGACCTTGTCTTCTTTGGACTGCACTTCTGCTTCTGAGATTGTGAGCAGCACTTATTTGTGTTGTGCCTGCTTCCAATGAGCCCACCCACACCAACTACTATGTCCTAGTAAGCACCCTCCAATAATTTCATTTAATGGAATGAATACTCAAATAAATAGATTAAAAAACAAATAATTTAAATGATCAAAATATATTTGGCCCATCAGGTTCCATGATACATATTACCAGCAAAGCTTGACTCCAATTTTTTCTTTTCCTGTAAATATTAATACAAACTAGATTTTTTTTGCTCTACCTTATCTTACTATAAACAGAAATTGAAATATTTACAGTTCCTGAAGGAATACAAAAGACTACGCAAAGAGATGGCTAATAGAATATCCTGAGATGCACTCTGTATTTCCAAAGTCTAAACAAAATAGAAGAGTTACCGCCTGCTGCTCACTGTCATGACAATCTCTTTCTTCTATGCTCTGTGAACAGTTTACTTCCAGACCTTTCTAAACACATCATATTGTCATAAATCATGGTGGCACTACTGAATCTGCTTAGACTCACAATCAATCACCACAGTGATAACAGAAGGGAGCATGCTGCAAAGCCAATGCATTATTGATGCACTCTGTAATGAATGCCCATTCAGTAATTACGCTCCCTCCTACTGAAAACACAAGAGCATGTGTGTGACATGAATTAAAATGCCTGTTAGCAGCAGAAATCACTCTGAGCATCTTTTGACCTGAATGTTCTGTGACTGTGATGTTGGGAATCTTTACCTAATATTATTAGAAGCACTATTACTGACGCTGTGTGGATTCCTGGTTATTCTTACTCTCTCCCCATGATTTCCCAGGCCTCCACCACCAAGTCATGGCCCATCCTGGACAGAGAATTTCCTCCTTACAGACAGCAGCTAAGGCATGATAAGATCAGTAATGAATGGGTAATAGGATTGCAGGGAGATGACTTCTGTGGTGGTTAAAATCTCAATTGTCAACATGATGAGACTGGTCTCTGGGCCTGGGCGTGATTATTTTATTAGATTGACTGTGGTGTGAATACCTGCCCACTGTCGGTGTTAATCCCAGACCTTTAAAAGGAGAAAAGGAGCTGAGCACAAGCGTTCATTGTCCTCTGCTTCCTGACTTACAGCAATGTCCTTTACCTGTCACCGAGCCTTCTCTGCCCATTGCCAAGTCTTCAAGCCATCATGCACTGTATGGCTCTGAACTGTGAGCTAAGATCAATGCTCTTTCCCTTAAGATGCCTTTGCCATAGCAACCTTTCCATTAAGATGCCTTTTCCATAGCAACAAAGCATTTTATCACAGCAATGAGAAAGTAACTAATACAACTCCACGGGTGCTGCCTGCATCTCTGCAGGAGGGGAACAGGTAGACTACAGCAGAAGAGCAACTATTGGGCAACAAATACAGAACAACTAAGCTGTTTATCTAGCTGAGAAAAGCCCATCCCATCTTATATGCCCACAACACCCTTGACTACACGTGAATAGTTCTAACAATATATGAATAATTTCTAATAAAACAGTACTACATTGAAAGATGAGGTAAACTCAGTATTTGGATGCCATGAACCAAAAATCCTGGTAGAATCACAGGTATGGTATGGTATGGTATGGTATGGTATGGTATGGTATGGTATGGTATGGTATGGGCCAAGAAAAGTATTAGTAATTGTGTTCTTGGAGGGTTGGCTACTCTAAAAAACATTTTGACTCTTACATTTATGCTCTGTATAGAAGTTCGGACCTCAATCAAGAAGCTTTTATTCCCATCCAAAGTAAAATAAGTATGTATTTCCCAATACTATATAATTAAAGAGAACTTAGGAAGAAAACAATCAAGCAGTCTTCTAAAAGATAGACCATTTAAACTGGAATAAGACCCAAGACCAAAGCATCCATGCATGAAAGAAATAGGGGAAAGCCAACATATTTCAGCCCCAGCAGCTTAAAACCTTGGCCTTGACCTAAACAAAAGCTTCTTCTTCCTGATATATAAAACTGGTTGGCCATAACAGTCTGGAGCACTCATAGGAAAAATGTATATGGAAATGTTCCACCGAGTTCTAAAGAAATATGGTGACATCTTGAAGCTATGTGCTCTCACGTGTTCACATAGCAAGAGGCTCCTGTCATATGGCTTCACTCTGCCACTTCAAGTCTGCAACCTGGATCATCCTGAAAGCAGGGATCCAATTTAGACAAATCATCCTCATTTTATAGGTAGGGGACACAAAACAATTAGTGTTTTTTTCCTGTCCCAGAGCCTTCTCTGTGAGTGTCCAAGTGTCATCATCCTCACATAAGGACAGCTCAACCCCATCATAAAGACACACAGCAACAACAAAGGATGCCCAGCATGACCAGGCTGACTTCACTCTCTGGAGTCCAGAGAGCATGATCACAAGCGAAGACTTATGTGGGGTGGTTCCACGACACTTCATGTGGTCGTTGATTATCCATGCTCTTGGCAGGTCCTTGACATCCTTGATTGTACACACTCAATGCATGACAGCACATCAGCACTAGACAGACTCAGATTTCAAAATTCTGGCTTCTGGTCCCCACCAGGAAACTTTCTGACAACAACCTATAAATGTCAATCAACCACTCTGGGCTATAATTTACTTATCAGACAAAATGAGGGTGAATGATACCCGGCATGTCCATCCATCCCTGAGACTGTCAGGGGAACCTAACAAGATCATTCATGTAACAATATTGTGAACACTGAAGGATGACATAAAGATTGATTCTATGACATGATGGGAGAGATGGGTCAGTTGCATGGTCCTTCACAGACCTACACCACCTCAATACCATATTCATTTCAATGAGATGAATGGGATGATTAGAACTTTGTGAAATATATATACATCTCCCAGAACTTTCTTTTTTATAAAGGAGATTACAGTGGTAATCCTGAAGTGAATTCATCATCAAAAAGAACTGAATTCCAGAATTTCTCCTGCTCCAAGACTCAGTATATGACAACAAGGTGTGATGCTGTGTGTCCGTTATCCTAAGACTCAGGAGGCTGAACTAGAAGGAATTCAAGGCGAGTCTGTGATATACAATGAGTTCAATGCTTGAGGTATGTGATGAGACTTCATTATCTTAACAACATCATGCTAGTGTGTGTGTGTGTGTGTGTGTGTGTGTGTGTGTGTGTGTGTGTGTGTGTATGAAGTTGCTGGCCCATCCATCACAAGGTCCAAACCTGCAGTCCCTCAGCCACTAAGCCACAAATAATCACACAAAGGCTTATATTAATTATAAACTGTTTGGCTTATAATTTAGGCTCAATATCAGTTAGTTCAACCCATTTCTATTAATCTGTATATTGCCATGTGTCTCATGGCTTACCTATTTTTTTTATATCTTGCTTCCTTAGGTGGCAGCTCCCAGAGTCTCTGTCTGACTCCACCCTCTTTCCCCTTTATCCATGCTCAGATTTCCTGCCTGTTTCTAAGATGCTTTGCCATAGGCCAAAACAGTCCCTTTATTAGCCAATGGTATTTACAGCATACAGAAAGATATCCCACATATATGTGTGTGTATATGTGATATTATATATATGATAACAAATGTGATGGCATTCTCTGTTGGTAAAGATATGTATCAATATGATCAGCTAATAAGTTCTATTACCCTTTTTTGGTATCTTCTTCAACCAAGCTAAATTTTTAGTTAAGTGGCATCATCATTCGAACTGTTAGCTTTAGAGCCAGGTGTGATGGCACATGCCTGTAATCCCAGAAGATAGGTTGCTGAAGTAAGGGGGATGGTGTTTTCAGGGCCATCTTGAGATATACAATAAAAACATCCCCCTGCTTCCTCAGTCCAGCCCCCTGGCTTAATATTTTACAATTTTAAATGCAATTTATGCAACCACAGGTACAATTTTATTCCTAAAGCTCATGAATATGATTAGTGCCCATGAGCATGGACATGTCTGACTTAGGAAATAGTCATAAATTTCAGGAGGTTTCCAACTTTTTATAATATTCTTATTCACTCTTTAAAATTTCCCATACATTTTAGAATGTATTTTGCTCAAATTCATTCTCTATTACATACCTCTAACTCCCTCTGGATCACCCATCTCACTTCACTCCCAGCTTCATGTCCTATTTGTCTATTGTTACTAATAACACACTGAGCACAATTCCTGCTGCATGTGGGTGTGCAGTCATCCACTGGGGTGTGGACAGTGTACTATCTGACATATTCTCAGAGGAAAATGGTTCTCCTTCCTCTACTGATGATCGAGCCTCTACTACGAGTGGGGCCTTCCAGGCCCACCCTCTACCCATGTTAGAATTTTGTCTGGAGATATTAACACCAGAGATTAGTGTGACTTTAACATACTATTTGTGGGATAAGACACCAGGCAGCCATTATCATCCAGAGCCTAATGTGAGATGGGACTGGGGCAAAAAATGTCAGTGATCAAATGTCCATGCTTCCTTCAGGAACAGCAGGTCCAAGCTGTAAATAGATATCAAAATAGGGCTTTCAATTCTGAGGTTCTGAATAGTAGAGAAAAAAAAGTAAGTAATGGGAAAAGAAAAAAAAATGTCACACAAACAGCATGATGCTCTGTGTCCACACCAAGAGAAGCACCTTGTGAGTTCATGATATCATTGGCCAGCATGAGCCAGGTTCACATCTATGGATGAGGAGAACATAAATGCTTTGCTAATTGCATGAATCTGGAAATCTGCTTATCTAAATATCTTTAAACACTGTTTAAAGTCAACAGCTCTAGTGTTAAACATGGAATAAAAAAGTACAGAGTGGGACTAATGGTTTCTTACCCACCCCCTGTCTATCAGCAAGCCTTCTTCATACATCCTGGGTATTCACAGATCTGTCCTCAAGCCCAAAGAAAATAAAATCATATTTTTCTCAGGTGATTTTCCTAGAGTTTCCTGAAATGACTAAAGTTCAAAATTAGAAAACAAAACCAGGCAAACTTCTTTTCCAGAGGTTCTGTGCTTCCCAGGTCTAAAACAACTTGTCTTACCAACTCCATTTGGTCACTGTATTATCCCAAAAACACTTCCACCTGAAGCCTTCCTGTCCTTCTGAAGCAGGGTCTCACATAGCTCAGCAAGCCCTTGAACTTGGGAATCCTCCTGCCTCTACCTCCTACATGCCTGAAATTACAGGTAAACACTGCCATGTCTGGTTTATGAGGTGCTGAGGACCTCATCTAGGACTTTGTCCATACTAAGCAAGCATTCTACCCACTGAGCTACACTCCCCAGCCCTCCCCAAAGCTTTCTTAATATAGCCTGATTTGTCTGTATGTGTTTATTTGTTCAGAGTCATTAAAATGGGAGTTATATATTTTTAAGTGTATTATTAGAGACCATGAAACAGTCAAGTCTAAACATCACTTAACTCCTGTACCAAAGAGGAAGATGGACTTCCCAGGTGCACCCCAGAATAGATGTGCAATCAAGCTGTAAGTCCAGAGAGCATGGCTGGAGACATGAGGTAGCTCACAGCAGGCAGGCAGAGGTGTGACTGTCAATTCTTGCACCACAGTAGCTCTTACAAGGCACTCCTTTTTCCATCCCTTCAGAGTCCTTACATCAGTCATTCCATTGTCACCCCCTCTGGGCATTTCCTTAGATACAGAGCTGGGGACACCCTCAAGCTCTACTCTCTTCCCTCTGGAAAGTGGGTCCCAATAGCACTTGTGAAATGGCTATGAGGGTTGGATTGTTCCTCTGAGGAAAGTCCTACAAGGCCAAAAAGGAAGCCATTCCTGCCTCTTTGTTACCTTCCCAGGACTGAGACCTCCATCAGCGCAAATGCATGCACAAGCTCACAGACATCTTCCACCCTGTCTGCAACACTGCAGAGGTCTCATTTGCATTTTTAATTATTTTAAAACAATCACTTATTAAGAGAGCAGCATAAACATATCTGCACAGTCCTTGCAAGTACTGCTTCTATTATGCAAACTCATTGACCACAGAGTTCATCACAGCAGCTAAGTGATCATGTATAGCTTACATGTTAGATATTACACTAAGACCTCTCCCAACTCTCACCTTTGACCTATGGCTTTGCATTTTTTTCTACTGATGTTGGAACAGAGACTCAAAACAGCCTGGATACAAATTCAGGGTCATGCAATCACCTGCAGGATGACAGAGCCAGCATTTTGGCCCAGGGCCACCTTGGTCCAAAACCTGGCTTCTTCGCATTGCACCACATCCAGCCCCAGTCTCGCTGAGAATGCAGCAAAGGGAATCCAGCTCCAAGTTCAATGTGTCAGCTAGTTAAATCTCCTCAGAAAAAACTCATAGCTCAGGGCATTTGGTCGAAATAGAGTTGGCTCCTTTTACGACATTTTCCCCCAACAGACATTTTGGCTTTGCTATCAGAGTACTTTTCTCTTTTCTTAATCCACATTTTGCCCGTGGGCATCACACATATTAATTACATCTCCACTTGTACCTCACCTAGACAGGAGTCCATTGTTGTCAGCCTTGCTGTTCATCATCTACCAATTGATCTCCTCTACTGGCCATCCATGTTAGTTAGTTAGTAGTTAGTTAGTTAGTTGCTAGTTAGTTAGTTCCATACCTGAGAATGAATTCAGAGAGAAGCTAAATCACATGACTTACATAGCATTTCTGAAAAGTATTTCCTCTCCTACCAGATACAAGTTTCAAAGTCTGTTGTTCCCCTAAAGATGGGAACTGAGGTGATATTTAAAATATTTTCATTAAAATGACAAAGGGGAGCCTGCTTTAAGTGGCAGAATTAGGAAGCTGTGGGCTTCATATTAGCTGTCCTGAGGACTTTGCAAACCATGGCTCTACTTCTCTTCATGTGGAACATTCTGCTCCTCTGTCCCCAGCTCTGCTGCTTGCTCTTCTCTCCGCTGGATAACTTCTCTAGTCCTTCAGGAACATGCCAGTCATCACATCCACCACACCTAACTTTGCTCCTGACTTGAGACTCCTCTGTGGATCCATAAAGTATTGGAGTATTCCCACCAGACTTCCTGAGTCCTTCATCACCCTGCTTTCCACTCTCCCTCCTGACCAAATCCTAGTAGACATGGTGTGTCCACAAAGATAAGCCCTCGGGTAACAGTCCACCCAATGCTGAGAGTTTGAAGTCCTTGATTCCCCTGACACTGCTCACGGTTACCCTGCTTCCTTGCACCTCCCATCACCACACCCGAACTCAAGACTGTCATTCCTGAAAGTCCTGAACTCTGATACTCCATTCCAAGGCTCTATTCTGTGGTCTTCTTCATTGCTTTACTCTTGCTATGCCTGGTCCCTGGCATCGCAGGAATCAATCCATTCCTTGGCTCCTCCATTCTGCATCCTCCAGAAACGAGGGCTCTCTCCTTGCCTTATCAAGCCTTCCCACCCCTCCATGTGGGTTGTCTAAAGTGCTCTTCCCCTACCAACACATTTCTCAGAGAAACTCCAACCCTTGGCACTGCCACAATTCCCTGTCTCCACCACGACATCCATCCCCTCTACACTGCAGACAAAAACCTAGCATCTGCCGGAACTGGCTCCCCACCTCAATCCTGGCTCTCCCTGGCTATTCGTACTTCGTGTCTGCTGCCACCTCCCAGTAACCACTGCAAGTGCACCCATCCAGGCCCTGCCGCTCTTAGAATCCTGATGCCCTTAGAATCATTGATAAAACTGGCGCTCCAGAGTGAGTGCCTCCTGCTGCTTTCTGTTTGCACTATTCTTGGATGTAGTGTGTTAGTCCTCCAGGGCTGCCACAACAGCCCTTGCACTGGCTGTGTGGCTTAACTAACTGACATATTTTCTCACAGTCCTGAAGGCTAGAAAGTCCAAGAACAAGGTTCTGGCAGCATTCAGTGTCTGTGAAGTCCTGGTTATTGGCTTGAAGAGGCTATCTGCCTTTTCACCACATCCTCACATGGCCTTTCTTCCGTATGTGGGCACAGAGGGGATGGGATGCTGCTGGGCAGACTGTCTGATTCATTTTCTATAAGGTTACCAATATTACTGGATCAGGGTCCCATCCTTATGACTTCATTAAATTTGAATTCTTTCCTGAAGACCAATATAGCCACATTGGGGTTAGGGCTACAATGTTTAAATATCAGGAGGCCTATATACCAATCTACAACATGAAACCACAGCAACATGTGTTCTTTTACTCTAAACTCAAGAGTATTTGGAGTATTTTTTTCCTTGTCAATATTGAACTTCTACCTGAGACGTTGTTACAATGTCTTTGCACACATCTCTTCCAGAACCTTGCCTCAAAAGCTCTGCTTAGCCTCTTTCTTTTCCATATAGGATATAAAGAAGTATAAGGCAGTGTAACAGGCCTCAGAGAACTTAAGATCTTCTTGGAGAGTGAATGTGAAGAAACAATGAACAAAATATTAACGCAGATGCAGAACAGCCTAATAGACCCTCATGAAAGCCAGCCCTGGCTTCTTCCGCATAACTAAAGGGTCCTGATACTCCTGTCCCAGGCATTTGTCCAGACCAAGAAGGAGAATTGTCTGGCCTTAACATTAAAACCCTCCAGGGAGAAATTCCAACAAGTTCCCTTCCCAGATTGGCAGAGGTCAAGCCCTTAGGAGTCTTCAGAAGAGATGTGTTTTGAGGTCAAGCCAACCTTTCAATTTTCTCCTGTTTCTTAAAACGCCTCATTCAGAATGACCACAAGGCAATCAACTAAAATTACTTTCTGGAAATGAATAATGTGAAACTCTGGGAAAGTACAGTTATCCCCAGGACTACCCAAGTTCCAATAACTCAATTTCTTCCTAAAGGACTTGGTGGCCCCTGAGTAATATTTTAAAAATGTTAAGTGATTTTAGACTGGTAGGCAAGGCTGAACTTCTGGGAGGGTCTCTCTCTCTCTCTTTCTCTCTCTCTCTCTCTCTCTCTCTCTCTCTCTCTCTCTCTCACACACACACACACACACACACACACACACACACACACACTTGCCTTCACTAGCTTCTAAAGTCCCTCCCTTCCTTTATTTTTATTTTTCCTATGAGGCATAGCTTAAGCTTTCACATTTTCCTAGTCCTTGCAGTGGAAGTCATGTAACCCTGTCTCAGGGACTGTCAGACAGAGGCTTTGCAGAAAATTCTTGAGCCCTAGAGAATAAATCAAACTATATTTAGGAATCACGGGGTTGACGCTTTTAATGTGGCTCTTGCCTATGACATGTCAGACGCTGGGGCCTAAGACCAAGAACCATGCACAGAGCCAGGCATATTCCCAAGAAAACCCTGATATTTCCCTATGATGGAGATAAACTTCATGTCCAAGATATATAGTCCCAAGACTTTCCACAGGACAGCATTTCCTTTTGGAAGAATTTAGTCACTGGGTGACTTGAAGAACTGTGTGCTGGTAAAGGGTGGGAATAAAGCTAAAGATAATACTGACCATGTAGACCTGCCTCCACCCCTGATGACATGACAAGAGGCAAGTCCAAGACTGCAAAGTGGAAATGAGAAAATGGGAATACCATACAGCTGGTTCAAAGTGATGAGTCATATATATATGACGTTGTTCCTGTTGCATATTTATAAAGTAAGCTGCACTTTTAATAAACAAAACCAATTCAGAACCAATCAGAGCTACACAGTGAGACCCTGTCTCAAAACAAGTGATTTATAACAAACCCAAGTATCTTAGATTATTCATCTCAAATCATTAGTTTCTCTCATCAATTTTAAGAGACATCATATCATAGAAGAAAAAAGTGTCTTATAGGAAAGAGGCTTCACATTTCAATATATAAGAAATCAAAGGCCCAGAGAGGTTAAGTGACTTTTCCAAGAGCTACAGCTTTTAAACAGACCAAACTCCAACCTTGGTCCTCTAATTCCAAAATACTATTTATTCTCTAGAAAGGTACTGTAAGGTATGCATGCCTTGTGTTTATCATGGGCTTACCGCTATTACTAGACATTTTTTTTTCCACATAGCAAAATCTCATGCTTCTCTTTGACAAACTCCATATCAAATTTAACCCCCTCCCCACCCCCACCCTGGTAGCCTTCCAAGCCTTGATTGCTTGAGTCTCAGTGGTGAACACACACAACTCTGCAGGATTTATTTCCCTGCAAGGCTATGCAGGAAGATCAAAACTCGAGGAAACTACTAATGTAACAAATAGAGTTTGACCATTTTGTTGATAGCTCAGTATTTAATTAGGAGCATGCATTTTGCTTTGGCTAATGACTTCTTTAGTTGGTTTTTAAGCAAAATAGCTGTTTTATAGACCATATGAGGCAGATTACATTTCTGGAAAGAGTTTCCAACAAAATATTTCTGCTATCAAAATAAGTAATCAGGGGCTTTGGGGGGATGCATCGGTGGTAAAGTGACTCATAGAGGCAGGAAGGGAGGGAGAACTGGGCCATCTCAGGAGATCCTTAGCCAGTCATCTCTGTCAAACTGATGAGCTCCAGATTCAGTGAGAGATCCCACCCACAAAAAGTATAAAGTAAAAAGCAATAATAGAATATACCCACCTTTAACCTGTCTTCACACATAAATGCACACCCCCATACACACATACACATACCACATGCGCACACAAAGAAATAGGTGATCAGTGTATTAATATTTGCATAAAGTTTTGTGATTTATAATATGACTAGTAGTGATATATTTTATTTTTAATAAAATCAGCCTGGAATATCAGAGAATAGAATCACCCACAGTCAAACCATGAGGGTTAGAAAGTGATGACCTACATCTTTAATCCTATCATTCAGGAGACAGAGATCTTTTTGTGTTTCTGTGAGTTCAAGGCCTAACAACCAAACAGAAGTAGCTCACATCTTTAATCCTAACTCTAGGATTATGTCACAGAGCTGAACCAGAAGTGAAACAACTGGGCAAGGAAGATAAATTTAAGGCAGGAGGGACAGAGGGTTAGGCACTCTGTAAGAGCAACCCGCCAGGTTGAGGACCCGTGAAGACAGCATTTACCCTGTTCAGCCTGAGAAGTTGGCTGGGTGAGAACTGCCTGTGGTCTGTTTCCTCTCTCTGATGTTCCAGCTTTTCTCCAATATCTGGCTCTGGGTTTTCATTAAATACTAATTCGAATTTGTGCAATAGTAACTATTAAAAATTATGGAATTAGGACTGGGAATGTAGCACATTTGGCAGAGAACTTACCTAGCACACACAATGCCCTCAGTTTGACCCCAGCACTCTATAAACTCAGCGTAGTGATACATACTTGGAAACCTAGCACTTGGGAGGTAAAGGAGGGAGATTCAGACATTCCAGGGCACTGGGTGTGGTAGCAAGAAGCGTGCTGTTTGCTGCGTGCAGTAATCATGACTGTCTATTGCTCTGCACCTTTCTTCAGCCAAGAGAGACAGATGAGACAGGCAGTTCACACAACAAACACAAACACATGTTGTGTATCACACCTGCTAAAGGAAAGAGTGTCAGTATCATTTGAGGTCCTGTGATCCAAATCTGCCAGTGTCTGTCTCTGGAAGCATCACTGACTGAGGTCTTCTCAATCTCCCATAGTGTCCAGACTTGATGGTATAATGATACTTGGTAGTAATAAGGTTTATTTCAAATAGTCCTGGAGTCCCTCAGTAGCCCCCTGTGATACCACCACACATTTCTTTGCCCAAGGTCTGAGCTTTTCTGTTATATTGGTCCTTGCTACTCTTGAGAGAACAGAGGTACCATAAAGTGGACTGAGCGAAGGCATCCTCCTATTTGTTCTTGTCACAAGCCTGTCTGTCACAGGCTTTCCCAGTTGCCTCTAAACTCTGCACCTGTGAAACTTGAGCCTGTAAATGCTTATTCGAATCCTCAGTAATAATCTTTTAAAGGGGGAGGGGCTGTCCCTATACAGATGATCCCTGTGGTACAGCTGTATGTGGAAGGACCTTGTTTAAAATTCTATACATCTTGATCACATTTACCATCTCCAACTCCCCTCTTCCCTTCCCCAAGACAGCCCAACATGTCCCAGTCTCATCCCCATGCCTGTTCTTTATGAAACCACTGCATCCAAGTTGACTGACCTTGTTGTTTGACCTTATCCAGGTCTTGTGCAGGTAACCATAGCTGTGGTGATGTCCAGAACACAGCAGGTCAGAGCCCTCCTCCTCAGCCTCCAGCTGTGTGGTCTGACCATCCCCCTTTTCCACAGTGTCCTGCAACCCTTGGGGGGAAGGGGTGTTGGTAGAGATGGCTCACTGAGGGCTGAGTAATATGATCTGATGTATGATATGCTATGATTGCTATATAATGGTATGATATATAATGATAAATGATTAATAGTCATTTGTTCTCAGCATTTTGACTTTTTTTGAATCCCTATATTGCTGCCCACTGCAGAAAAACCCTGTGGTCAGGTTGAGGGCAGAGCTATTTTTTTACATCCTTTTTCATATACCCCTTCATAATATTCTTATCTCATAATGTACCTCTCTTGATTTATACATGAAAGATTTCCCAAAAGAAATAGGTGATCAGTTTATTAGGAATGAAGGCCAACGATATATTACTTGTCCAGCACTCCACATAAAATTTAAAAAGAAAACTATGTTTTTATACTTCTAGGAAGTGGGTTGTTTAAGATCTGAGCTCAAAACTGAAGTGTGCTGAAGCCCCTGACAGGTTCTGCCATCTCCACATTCTACCTGATAAAACAAAGAAGACCCCTCCAATTTCCTTACTAGGGCACTGATACCCTTTGTAAGAGATCCACCCTCATGGCCCACTCAGCTCCTCACCCCTGCTCTTGGGATCATAAGCTTGGCATTCGGGAGTCAATGAGTGAATTGAGAGAGACACAAACTTTGGGCCCAGAGAATTATTTTCCATCAGAGGTGACTTCTTTGGATTTAGCCTCACCTAGAGTCCCCAATTCTCACAGAGTCCCCCCAACACTTATGAAATGCCTTGTCTTTGACATTCCTTCATGCTGTAACTAGAAAACCTTGGTAAAACTCTTTCCATGTTGCATGGAGTTTGAGGTAACCTGAATCTGTGTTTGGGGACCATGATCACTCCTAACTGGCTCGAGAATGAAGTCTTACTCCCGCTAAGGGAGACCTGTGTTTTGCATGTACAGTTACACAGCTGCATTCATGACTATGACCATAAAAGGCTGAAAGAAAGCAACACCTCCAGTTGCAACAACCCCATGTCACCAGATGGGGGTGTAACTCATGGTGGAATACTTGCACAGCATTCACAAAGCTCCGGGTTCAATCCTCAGCGCCTCAAAAGACGATGAGAAGAAAACATGGGAATCAGCATCCTGTTGGATTACAGTGCTCTGCCTCACCTCCATATGAGGCCCCTCGGTCACCCTTGACCTGGGGAGTATTTGTTTATCTTCTCTTTCCCAGTGGCCCTCCAAGTCTGGGGACAGTACCTTAGCTGTCTTTCACTGATCTCTGTACAGTCTCTCAATGTGCTGGCTGTCCCACTAACTATCTGGTTTCATTACAGAACTACCTGGTTACACATAGCATTCTACCTCCCATGCTTGCCACGGTGCTGAACATTCTTGTTTACTTCATGCTCCTTGCAAAATAATAAAATCTAAATTGTAGTCATGATGCATCTATCATTTACCAAGCATTTTGTTAGGAAAAGATGAAAATGTAAGTGATAGATGAATAAACAAATGAAAATATAAATTAAGCTATATAGTATCCAATATGTCCATAATTGAACTAATTAGCTTTATAGTAAAAGTGTTGTAAATATACAATACAAAGACTACAATTTCCAAAACGTTTATATCCCATAATGTACATTTTGCAAGACAACTTAAATGAAGCTCATTCAACCATCCATCCTGACGCAGGGACTCATGGGAGATGTTTCTATCTTTGGGAGTCATTTTCTTTTTTTTTTTTTTTCTTTTTTTTTTTAAATTTTTTTTACAGAAGAGGGCACCAGACCTCATCATAGATGGTTGTGAGCCACCATGTGGTTTTGCTGGGAATTGAACTCAGGTCCTCTGGAAGAACAGTCAGTGCTCTTAACCTCTGAGCCCTCTCTCCAGCCCCTGGGAGTCATTTTCAAGAATGCCAACTAACATTGTTCATGGATAGAAAAAAGAGCATCTCAATACTGAATATTTATTGACAGAATATCAGATATGCAGCATGGTATAGACACAGCTTTAACATCAACTGAACTACTTTTGAACTACAGCATGCAAAAGGATCATAAAGCTATCTATCTCATAAGAGACAGTGAGCCCAATGGGACCTGTTTGTTATGTAGGCTGGGTTTTAACACAGGGGACTAAGATCCATCCTAACTAATAAGCCTTTTGCACTTTATGGTTTTTCCTCTCTACCACATACAATCACCAGTGATCCTATGAGCTCTCCTATCCCCAAGCCTAGGAATGCCTAGAGGCTCAGCTATTCAACTTGTGCATTACTGACTCCTGGCCCTTCTGCAAATAGTCCTGCCTTTCTGTGCTAGTAGGCATGCTAATATAGTAATACAATTCAGGACATGTAATCTGGAAAAAAATATTCCATGCCCAGATGATTTACACAGGCTCTCTGTCGGGTCTCAGCCCCGGCCCCAACAGTGATGTAGTGACCTCACAGAAGTGGGACACATTTGCTCTGGTTCAGTCCTCAGTGACCATTTTGAAACTACATAAGGAGAACAGATGGAGAAGTAACCACAATGAATATTCATAAAAGGAAATCAATTACCCACCTTCTGTGCCACCAACCCTCTCAGCCCAACTTAGCCTGCAGCTGTAAGCGACAGGGGGCTCACACTCATGTCTCCTCGAAGGCACTCACTCACAGGGGCCAACAGTCCAGTGCCAAACCTCGAGTTTTGGCACACCTGACCCGCAAAGATGGAACATTTTGTTGGTTTTGACCTTTAAAACAAGAACCAATGCCATAGCAAAGTGGCACATGGCAAGGGAAACTGTAAGACCTTCCAGGCCACGCTGGCTGAGGTTCAGAGACCAGAGCTGACCCTTTTTAATTCCTTCCTTGATTCTGAGGACCTTACTCTGAGTTGTCACCTCAGCCACAGAGTGGAGATAGCACCCCACTAGGCGGTGGGCAGGTCCAGGCCAATTTTAAATGGGAATGAAGGAACATTGCTTCCTCCTGCCCCCCCCACCTCAGCTGGGAGAGAGCTCTGATATGCAGGCCTAAAAACTATTTCGGGACTCTTTAAAGTGGCTTCCTGGCTAAAGGCTCTAACAGCCAAGCCTCACAAGCAGAGTTTGATCCCTGGAACTTACATAACAGAAGGAGAGAACTGACCTCTGCGGGTTATCCTCTGACCTTCACATGTACATGGTAGACCATGTGTGTTCACATAGATATGCATACACATACATTAAGTAAATCAATCAATATAAAAAATGAACTATTTCAGAGTTGATACGATGGCTCAATGGGTAAGCACCTGCCAGGAAGGCTTGACAACCCAAATTTAATCCCCAGAAGGGAGCCAATTCCACAAACATTGTTACATAACCATACATATACCATATACACAGAGAACAGTAATGTTCTTTAAAAGCCATTTCAAACCACTCTGTGGTAATGGACATATGGGATTCCTAGAAAGTTATGTAACTTTTCAAAGAGCTGAGGCATAAAGAATTGATGTTAACATGAAATATTTCTTCACAGTTGTTTTCAATAATAAAGGTTTCTTATATACAGATTCCTCCACCCAGACATGGACCAAGTCATCAAGGCCTGCCTACCATCACAACTATGAACTCCACTAGGAAAGGGGCTTTTACCAAATGGCAGAAATGAGTGGAGCCAAGTATCACCCCAATAATGGAAACACCATTCGCAGGAGAACCTCAGGTTCAGCTCAGCTGGCAGCAGGTTCCCTTTTCACATGCTCTTTCTCTTACCGTTGTCTTTCATCCAATAACCAGGTCCCCACTCAGGAACACGGCACTCGAGAAGGAACAGTCTTGTGAAAGGAAACTGACTCGGAGGACTGGAGTGTGGACCAGTGGGAGAGCGCTTGCTTAACCATGTACCGGGTCCTGAGTACAACCACCACACTGCAAAAGAAAAGCAAGCCATGTCCACCCTGCAGTGTCTGGGGTTTGCATCCAGGCTGCTGCTTTATCTTTTCTTTTCCCACTCTGCTCATCTGGGGGTTTGGTTGAAAAAGCAGCAAGTGGAGGGAAGGTAAGAAAGAATCCAGGTAATTGATCCCCCACCGCCCCACCCAGGGAACTGCCCCTGCCTCTGAATTCAATCCTGCAGAAAGAGAATTGCATTATTCTCCCCGAGCACAACCACCATGGGTTTTGGTTGTTTCGGTTGTTGTGTTAGGGTTTTTTTCTTTGATATATTCCTAAAGTTTTTATTAGCATGTATTATACATAACAATAAATTTCATTATGGAATTCCATTTTTCTAATCAAGAGCTCCAGGACAGCTCTTCTATGCCAAACCATGACAGAGAGCAATTTATTGGAGTCACCTGGGTCCCTTTCTGCCTTCCAGACTGTCACCAGCTCAGATCCCACAATCCAGGACAGATTATAGGCTCCCTGCAGCCCCTCAAACCTGGATTCTGTTTTCATTCCTTTCTCACCCTGCTCTTGAAGTGGAACAAAGCTCAGCTTGGAGTTGCATGTGACACAACTGTCTTCCTTCTTACCCAGGAAGGCTCTCCTAGACTCACCCCCAAATACAGACTGGAGGCTGAAAGAAAAGAGGGAGAAAAGAATCTCTAATGGTTATAATTAAGGCCCATCTAACCTGTGGTTCATAAGTTGTATGTACCCCACAATAGCCATGGAGAAAAATCAGAAACTTGTTAAAACACCATTGTAGTATGTGGTTTCTGGCCCAGCCTTTCCAATCTAGCCCTGAGATTTGAACCCACTCACAGCCCCATGGGATTATGGTACCTTATAAATATTTGTCCCTCCTACTGGTTTAATAAAAAACTGATTAAAATACTGATTGGTCAGAGGCAGATAGGAAGTGTGGGTGGGGCTACCAGACTAAGAAAATTGGGAACATCTCAGAGCAGGGCAGAGATGCCAGGAGATGCAGAATAAAGAAGTTGAATTGCTGCTGGGAAAAAGTACCAAGCTACATGGCTGAACAGGAATCATGGGTTGAGTTAAGATGAAGTAGTTAGCAAGTTATATGTCTGGGTCCTAGGACAATCAGCGTAAAATTAATGTAAGCACTCGTGTGCCTCTGTGGGACTGCCAGTCAAACCTCTGGTCCAGACCAAAAAGTCTGGGCCAGAAACCAAATACTACACACCATAAGAAATTTTTTGTATTTTTTATTCTGTTGAGTAGTTCTCAATTGTGAACTTTATGGACACCGTGTCATGGTGTCAACGATGGTACATATCTAGTCATACACCACTAAAATGTCTAAGACAGTGGTTCTCAGCCTTCCTAATGCTATGACCCTTTAACACAGCTCCTCATGTCGTGGTGACCCCCTGCTCCCAGTGATAAAACTATTTCTGTTGCTACTTCATAACTGTAATTTGGCTACTGCCAGAAGGGGTTGAGAATCACTGCTAAGGTGTCTGCCTTATGTTAGAGGTGTGAACACAGAACAAATTTTTCCTCAAACCTGGAGTTATTATACGGGAGTGCCGAAAGGATCCAGACAGCCCAGAAGGATCAGGGAAGGAGAAGAAAGGGAAACCTCAGGGGCATCTTTGCACAAGTTCCTCGCCATAGTCCTCCATCAGCCTGGGGCCCTGAGGGGGTTCTAAAAGGAAAATGCACCTAACTTTCCGGAAGCCATTCTCTCTCTCACTCCTAGGGCCACATAACTTGCTCTGTAGCCCCCTTTCCCACCCCCTTTCTGCAGCCATGTGGTACCCTGCCTCTTGCTCACAACCCATATATTCACTGCATCCACCAGTCTCAGTCTGCCTGGAAAACTACTGCTGTTTAAGTCACACAGGGCAGTCCATTAGGGTGCAGATCGAGTGTGTGTGTGTGTGTGTGTGTGTGTGTGTGTGTGTGTGTGTGTGTGTAGTGTGTGGACATGGTCCCTGGCTCTCTTTCCATTATATTTTCCTATCATTGTTCTATAGAAACCCTGAAGAAAGACAGGAGCTTATTAAGACAAATAAGAAAAAGCAAGCAAAGTATTCATGCCTCCTACACCAGAGATGCAGGCTCCTTGCAGGCTGGGCTTCTCATATGACTTGGGGGCCCAGGGTTTACTGGCATAGCCTGGTCCAATTGGAAGGCCACTGAGTGGCTGGGGATTTTGTAAGGGAAAGACAGATGAGCCCCCTGTGAGCAGTATAAAGGTCAGCGAGTCATGCTTTCAATCCATGGGGTGTGACATCTTGGCAGATATGGAAATCTCCATTATTTTCTTTTTGATAGCTACCCTGGGTAGATTGCAGCCTGGCTTGCTGTATATATTCAGGTCCTGACAGTTCTGGAGACTGCCTTTCTCCTGCACAATGGGGGCATTCTCAATCTGAGCCAGTGATCCAAGCTGGGACAGAGCTGGCATTCAGGCTCAGCAGGAAAGCACTCACCCACAGCTGGAAAAGGGATTCGGGAGATTCAGAAGGAGCAAGAATGCTCTCTGTGCTGGCTGGGCGGAACGGGGAGCACTGTCAATTCTGTTCAACTCCAGACACCAGCACTGGGCTTTGAGTAAGAATTGACCAGAGATGCCCCGTCATCTTCTCCCTGCCTGTGACTTAGGGAGAAGACCCTGAAACGTGCTGGTATAAGCCTGTAATTCTAACACACTGAAGAATGAAATAGAATGATCAGAAGTTCTTTTTTCTTCTTCTTCTTTTTATTATTATGAATAAAGAAGTCACATTTTCTATCCTTGTATATCCTAATTCAAGGTCCCTTTCCCCTCCCGCCACATCAGGTCATTCTTTCTTCTCTACAACCCGCCATCCCCTCCCTGGGCAGGCAGCATGCAGTCCCAAGGTCCCACAGTCCCAATATTCCTTAGTTCAGCCTCCACTCCTGGCAAATCCAGTTTTCTCCCCACAACATCAAGACTGAGTCAGGTGTTCCTCTAGGGGGAGTGGGATCCAAGGAGTCAGTCCAAGGTGCTTCTGAGAAGGATCATAAGTTCTAACCCATCCCGAGCTACATAGGAGAAGCTTCTTTGGAGGGAGGTGGTATAAAGGAAGTAAGAGGGGGTGATCATAAAATTTAAATCCCATATTCTTCACACAAAGCCAAGCCTAGTTTTCCTTCCCAAGGACAAGTTGACTGCCTGCAGCGACTCCAGATACAAGGCCTAAAGATAGGTAGCTGATGTGCTGAAGCATTCTTCCATGGACCACGTATCCTCGATGGGGTCTTCCTCTCTCCTTTCCTGCCTCAAGTCATCCCTCCCCCAGTGGAAGCCGCTCCTGACTCGGCCAAGACGTAGAAATCTAACTGGTTTTGCCTGTGATATCTACCTGGGATATCTTTTCCCCTTCCTTACCTTTTTATGCAACAACAACAACAAAAAAAAAAAAAATCCCTCTGAGTTTGAGCCTGGACTAGTCTACAGAGCGAATTCCAAGCCAGGCCCTACATAGTAAAACTTTGTCTCAAAATAAACAAGAAAGAAAAAAGGAAGGAAGGAAGGGAAAGAAAGAAAGAGAGAGAGAGAGAAAGAGAGAGGGAGAGAGGGAGGGAGGGGAGGAGGGAGGGAAGGGGAAGGGAAGAGAGCGAGCAAGCGAGAACAGGATTAACTTCCACTTCTGGCTGGAGAGATGACTCCATGCTTAAGGGTGTATGTTGACTGTTCTTGCAGAGGACCAGAGTTCAAGTCCCAGAAACCACACCCATTAGCCCGTAAGTGCCTATAACTCCAATTCCAGGAGATCTAACACCCTCATCTGGCTTTCACAGGAATAGTAGTCATAGACACAAGCTCATACTTACACACACACACATACACACACATTTAAAAGTAAAAACAAAATCTTGGAAGAAAAGAAAGAAATTTCCATATGCCAGACTGCATTGCCTCACCCTGGGAGTCCTTTGCCTCTCTGAGGAATGGATCTGGGGATGGGGTGGGGGAAAGCTGAGGGAGGACTGGAAAGAGGGGAGAGAGGGGGAACAGTGGTGGGTATGTTAAAATTTTTTAAATAAAAACATTAAAAGAAAAAAAAGAAATTTCCACTCTCAAGCTTCACTGAGGCCTTCGAAGACCCCGGTGCTCAGGCCCAGCTGCTCTCTGCTTCCTCACAGACCTTGTCATCCATCTCTCAAAGTCCTCTCCATTCTGAGATGCAGTGCACAACCATGTGGGCCCCTCCTGGGAAGCAGCGTCCTTCATCTTTACCCTATTGGCCTTCCAACCCCATCACAGCATCTTAGATAAACTGGGTACACTACCTAAGGCCGCAAATCCCACCCAGAATTCAGATAGCCATGCTCACATTCTTCTAAGAAAGATGCCCATCACAGAGTTTTCTCCCAGATCTCTTGAATGGGACCTGGAAAGATGGCTTAGTAGTTAAGAGAACTTTCTGTTCAATCATAAGCAACCAGAGTTCACATCTCAGCACCAACATAGCAACCAGGGCATCTCACAAACACCTGTAACCTAGGTTTCAAAGGATACAATCCCCTTTTCTGTTCTGATACACACACACACACACACACACACACACACACACACACACACACTCACATACATACATTCACAAACTCACATGCTAGTGCATGTGTATACAAACATACACACACGCACACTCACACACAGAGGCTAAAGGATGCATACACCAACACATACACACATAAAAAAATTAAATTTTAAAAAGCTTTAAAAAATCCTCCTTTAAAGAGTCACATAAACAAAGGCTTTGTAAACTGTGCTGTGAAGCCAGATTTAATGGAAGCCTTTTTGTGACACAGGGGTGTCAAGAATGTGTTGAGGGGAACAGAAGGGGTCACAGGAAGGCCTCAGATACTCACTTCATAGTGATGGGGATGTCCTTAATTTTCTGGGTTCTATCCTCATTCTGGGGATCCAAGCCTGTAACCAGCCCTATGAGTCCTAGACCAAGCCCAGCCCTGCTGACAAATCCTGGTTAGAAACACCTCTGATATCACAAATTGGGGGAAGGTGACCGCAAAGCCTACATCAGACATTTTCTGGTCGTGTTATGGTGACTCACTCTTCTCCAGCATGGTGTGGAGGACATTCTGGAGCTTCAACAGATAGAGGGATTTCTAAAAGTGGGAGAAGCCATAATGAAGGTGATAGCCGCTGTTAACCCACATAATTGTCACTGTGCACTGAGCCCAAGGACGGCCAGCTCTTCCTCACAGTCACCTTTGAAATTATGGGCCTGGCCACTTTTCAAGCATTTCTCTTGGCAGAGATAGAGTCCCACCAGGTAGATGACCTTGGCTGTGTCTATAGGAGAGAGCCACTTGCAGCTGACTTGACTGGTAGCCTCTGTCTCCCATCCCATTCCCTTCTGCCTACTGCCTATTGGTTGAAAATGAGAGAGTGGACCACATTCCAAATCCCAGCACCACCATTTAACTGTAAGCTTTAGCTTGACCTTGCTCAACTCCAGTCCTTGAGAAAGGGAGGTTAAAACCACACATACAGAAAAACAAAACATTGCGTGAAAAACTAATGCAATGCATAATGGGTAATATCTATAAAGTACCAGGCCGTGCTCCTGCAGAAGAACTCCATTTATGCCACTTGCCATCTTTAACTCCTCAAATATAGGCACTATTTATATTTTAAAAAATAGTAAAATGTGTTTACAGCCAAATTTGAAAAGACATTGGTTAAGCTAATTGAAGCGCGGCATGTTAGCCAAGTGCCTATAATCCCAAAACTCTCAGGAGGTGGAGGCTGGAAAATTAGATAGCTCCAGCTGGCCTGGAACGCAGAGACCCTGAGTGCTGAGATTAAATGCCTGTTATCACTACACTCAGAACTCTGGACTTTCAACTTGAACTGTGAATCCTCAAGAAGTGTCCACTTTCAGGCTTTCCAGACCACTATCAGCACAGACCTCTAACCATGGAGCATCACTTATAGGCAAGGAGTGGTGGCTTTCTCTTCACAAAATGGTGCTTAAAATGAAGGAGGATCTATCAATTCCATTTCAGTTTCCCAAATGCTCTTTGTTCTCCTTGAAAGGCATGGCCAAGAATTAAACCCAAATCACATCCCCGCTCCAAGATGAAAGCCTCGCTTAGCCAAACCCTTTCTTCCTCCTGACCTAATCCCAGCATTAGCCCCTCACTGTTCTCCTTGTTGGGAATAGGTACCTAAGGGAAAAAGAGTTTGTTTGGGATCGCAGTCTGAGGCTAAAGTCCGTCATGGAGCAGACAGCATAAGGTCAATGCCTGAAGCTCCTTCTGGGAACATGATCCTGCTTGTTCTCTGTCTCAAATCAGGGGTAGAAATGAGTGAGGAGATGGGGTCCTGGGCTAGAAGCCCAAGTCCATCTCCCCAAAATCTGACTCATGCAGACAGGTTCCACCTCCCAAAACAGCATCACCATCTTACGAGCAAATGTTCAAACACGTGAACCTGTAAGGGACATTCACAGGCAAACCCTAGAGGCCCACACCTCTGTTGATATCCCCAACACTTACTTTTCCGAAAAGAACTGAGCCAAAAATAAAAGTATGGGGAGAACTGGTTGGGCAGTGCTCCAGGAGTCATCTCAGTCTATGCACCCCTGCAAATGTACACCAAATGGGAGTTCTTGTGCCAGCTGTGACTTTGTAGAACTTTTCAGCCCTTTCAACTAACTTTGCATGTCCTTGTAATAGAAGCAAACTGACGACTCTCATTGTCTACTACCAAAAAGAAACAGAGAACAAGGCCTTTTAAGACCGAGCAGAAATAACTGTCAGAGACGATCCTGAGCTCCCCCAGGCTGTCACATAACCCTCCCAAATGAATCCTATGGTCATGGCTTCAGTTCATCAGATCCTGCCTGGCAAACTGCAAAACAAGCCATTTTTGCTTGCAAGGGGTTTTCAGTCTGCCAAGGGAAGGGATTAATATGCATAGCCGTCCTTCCAAAACTATAGGGCATGAAGAACCATGGTAGACACTTCTGTCCAATAAGCCCTGCACAGAGTCCAGCCTAATAGCTCTGTGTGCTTTGGTCTGTGGACTAAATTCAAGGACAGTTTATCCCTGCATGCAGATGAGAATGTCAGCCGACTCACCTTCACCCGTGTCTCCTGAACCTGGTGGCACACTTAATCCTGCTGCTAAGTCGAATACAAAACATAAGAATGACAGCTCAGAGCAGTGGATGCACTAGAGCTGCACGAGGAAGAGTTAACTTCTCCTGGATCCCACTTTCTTAGGACTGCTCCCGGCTCCCTCCAGCTGTGCTGCCTGACTTCAGCCACCTGGTCGATGTTAATGCTTCAGAGTGAAGATCCATCTCCTGGGGATAGCTGGGTGGCTCACAAGGCATGGGTGTATGCTTCTGAGTGTGGCCATTAGAATCCAATTCACAAGACCCACACGGTGGATGGGAGAGAACTAACTCTGGTGGGCTATCCTCTGACTTGCACATGTCTGCTCTGGCATGTTTGTGTGCAAACGTATACAGACACACGTAAACAGATAAATGAATGGATGGACAAACAGGTAGACAGACAAATGGATGGATGGATAGATAGGTAACTAATGTTTTTAAAAATGCTTTTTAAAAAATAATCATCTGTTGAGAGTCACACATTGAGAAGCCTTGTGTAGGACTGTGTCCTCACACCAACTCTGGAAATTGCAGTTTTTCATTGGCTAGAGATAAAAAAAAAAAAAGCTAAAGGATTGAAACACACCCAAGAATGTCCAGGGGCAGCACTCATCACCCAGGTAATGCCAAAAGTGACTTAGGATGACATTGCTAACCTGGAATGGATGACATCAGACTCAGTCATTGTCACAGGACCCTCCCAGAGCCTGTTAATACCACTGGACACAAGAGCTGTGCTCCTGGCCCTGTGATGATCTTACATAATCAACCTCACTCACAGAGTGTTTCCTGGCACATAGCAAGCATCTGGATAATGAGGCGTTATCTCTGCAAGGCTATCAGAATTATGTTAGGCCTTTGTAGAAATTGTCATGTACATTAGTTACTTCTCTGTTGCTTTGATAAAACACCATGACCAATGCAACTTATAGGAAGAAGGGTTCATTTGGACTTAGGGTACCAGAGAGACAAGAGTCCATCATGGTAAAAGGCATGACAGCATGCAGCAGGCTTGGTGGGAGAAACAAGAAGCTGAAAGTTAACATCTTCAAAGTGCCAGCACAAAGCAGTAGAGAGGAAACTGTAAGTGAGCAAGACATTTTAGTCTCCAAAGCCCACCTCCAGTGACCTTCCTCCAACAGGCCACACCTCCTAAACCTTCCCAAACAGTGCCATCAACTGGAGAATCAAATGTTCAAATGTCTAAACCTATGGAGACATTCTCATTCCAACCATATCTCATCATATGTACATACCTCATATGTACATGAAACTAGACAACCAATGAGAGTCTCACATGTATCCACTCTTGCCAGACAGCTTCTCTCCATAGCTAGTCCTCTATCCTCAGGCTCCACATCAGAATTCTTAAGCATTATTTGCTCATCTCTGAAATATGAGTAATAAATTTTCACATCTGTCTCTTCTGCCCACTGGTGACCCTCCGGGACAGGATCCAAGATTTAAGAATGGTACTTCTCCAATGTATCACATTTCTAGCCTATGACTGTTCTGAACAATCATTAAGGCCCAATCATATATCACCCAGATATTCCATGTTAGCTTTCTAATGATTCAACTTAAGCTGTCAAACAGACATCAAAACATTCATAACCTTCTTCAACCCTCACACAAGATCTTGGACACACTACTCCAGTTTTCATTTCTTTATCTCACACTTACTTAACAACTTCTCACTCTATGTGAATGATTTTATCATAGGAAATATCAGCCTCCATGTCATGCCTGGATCCCTAGCCCCCATGCCTTAGGTTCTGGGATGTAGAGGCATGATAAAGTATTTTCATCCTTTGCTGATTCATATTAATGCAGACACCCAGAGAGGTCTATTCATCTAAGTGTATGAAAACCTAGACATGAAAAAGATAATTAGTTCTTAGCCCAAGAGGTCCACAGGGCTCTGAATTACCCAGAGCATACTGGCATTCTTCCCATACTGCAGAGTCCACAGAATCTACAATCAAAACTGGATAAAGGAGGAGGATGAGGCCAAGACCTACCACTGCTGATGTTTGCTGTTACACTCAGTGCCTGTGTCTACACCCTGCAGTGCAGAAATTGCCTGTGCTCTGCGGGGATGCTGCATGGGGCTTCCAGCACCACCCAGAGGCCCCTGGGACACATGCAGCCTCAGAAAAAGAGATTGGACATCGGAGGGAACAACGTGGGCTGAGCAAAGATACAGTGACAGCAATTTGAAAATAGAGGTGAAAGTTTGAGATCCGGGCTGGGGTGGAGCATTCTAAGTTCTCTGCTTGCCTTCCAACAGGAACAGACCAGGCTCAATGTGTAGCTCCCTATTGCAAGCTGTGAAACTTCAAACAACGCATTCATCCCCTCCAGATCTTTTTTACTCTGTAACTGGAAGATGGTGTCCCTGTGTCATGGGGCTACCATGGAAATTGTTAACAAACACATAGAAATGTGTTGGAGCAAGTGTAGAATCTATTATTCTCTAGACACTGGTCATTCTGACCATCTTACTGGGGACATGCCACGCCATCAGCCCTCACTCACTTTGTCTTCATTCATTTCTTCAATGAATACCTGTTGTATAGACCTTGGTATCCATGTGGCTCAAACCAAACTCCTTCAAGACTGAACTGTGTCTTCCATGAAGCCTTTCTGGCTATCCCTCGGCAGACGTGTTCACTCCTCAACCCCCAGGGCACTCCCTGTTTCCTCTCTTACATCATTCAATACTTCCTTATTCAAAGCAGACTTCAAAGCCCCCTGAAGAAAAAAACCAGTGGCTGAGTCGTCCTCACATTTCACACTGCCCATGGAGTGTGAAATGAATAAATAAATACGTGTGGGCTAGAGAAGACCTTAGATGGAGACCCAGAGAGCAAAGCCAGGCTTCTAGCTAAAGCCTGTTTGAAAAAGATGAGCAGACTATGGATCAGCAAGGCATTGTGCAAAATGGAACAGATTTTTACAAATCTTTATTATGTGTGTGTGTGTGTGTGTGTGTGTGTGTGTATGTGTGTGTGTGTATGTGTGTGTGTGTGTATGTGTGTGTGTGTGTGTGTGTGTGTGTGTTTGTAGGTCAACAGATAACTTGTACGAGTGGGTTCTCTCCACTATGTGAGTTTAGTCATCAGGCTTGGCTGCAGGCATCATCATCTGCTAAAGCATATTGCCAGCCTTTGGAGTTTTTTTAAGAGAAAAAAAAGGAGGAGGAGGAGGAAGGAGAGAAAGAAGAGGAGGAGAAGGAAGAGGAGGAGAATCCCTTCACTATAAGTACAGTTGTAAAGAGGGGGGATCGTATTACTGTCCACAGTCTTGAAAATCTTCTCTCGCAGCTCTGCTCCAGGATGGGCAGACATCACTAGCCCTCCAGAGCATCCAGCACCAACTGAAGCCAACGTCTCCCTGCGACCCTGCTGAGTCCTTCCTGCAGCCAAAGCACTGAGCACCGCCTTTACCCTCCTCAAAACCCCCAACCTTGTCAAAACCAACCACTGGTCTCACACTTGGCGGTGACCTGGTGAGTGTTCCCATCCCTCCTACGTCACCCCCTCCTGTGCCACCTCAGTAGAGAGGCAGCCCTGCCTTCCATGACTTTCCCTGCACTACTGCCCCAGCCTTCCCCCTCCTTCCAGGATCCTCCCCCATCCCTCACCTCCAGAAGTTCCTTCTTTTCTACTTTTCAGGCCTACATCTGCACTTGGGCAACTTGAGGCAGTTCATTTAAGTTTTTCTGCACTAATTGTGGTAATTTTAGAAGTGTCCATTTCTCAGATCGTACTGTGAAGGATCGATCTGCAGAGTGGAGGGCCTGTTTTCCACTTTTGTTCCTCCTCAGCTCTTCCTCAGTGCCCTGAGGCTGACGTCCGTGGTGCAGAGTGAGGGTTCCACAGATGAGAAACCCCAGGTAAATGGTGTCGATGTCCCAGGGCGAGGGATGCGAACTCCCACATGGATTTCACATGTCGGTTTATCTCTGCATTAACCCCCTGAGCACTTCTCACTGTCCAAGGCATAAAAAAGAAACTGTTTCTTAGACCAGAGCTCTTGAGGGTCTGCTGCTAGCATGAAGTGATACTGGAGACAGCATCTCACCACCAGGCTCCTAGTATCTACAGCTGAGATTCACAAGCATCATTAACATGTAGAGACTTCAATTATGAACATTCATGAAGCGCATTTGTCACCTACAGAATATGATTTGTATGCTGCTGTGGAATGCAAATTTACTGATTCCTTGATTCGGGCACATAAATTCTGTTTACAGTTTGTCATACACTGACTTATTGCTGTCGTTTAGCCTCCTGGGAACAGAGCATGGCATACACCCAGAGGTCCTCAACATCTCCAAGAAACAAAACGCTTTGCTGTGGGACGCTGTCTTCTAGACACGGGTGCTAGTGCCCCCCCCCAGAAGCTATAGACATTTAATGGCTGCTGGGGGGAGGAACCCTTTCTTCATGTAACCAAAGCTAAGTTGCCCAAACTCCAAGAGATAACCTTCCATCACCTGTGAGCAGACCTAATGAAGCAATAATGAAACATGACAGCTGAAGAGGGACTTGTCCAAAAGAGGGAGGGGCCAGAAAGGGGAGGGGACAAGAGAAGGTAAATATAGCCAAAATGCTTTAGATACATGTTTGGAAATACCATAATGATTCAATCTGTAATTATGTATGATTAATATATGTTAGTGAAACTATCACCTACTGCCTGTTTAAACCTGCCATCTTTCTCCTGTCTAATCTCTGCCACAATGGCCTGCATTCAACCTGTATTTAACTCTCCCAAAATGTCAGCATCTGCTCGGCAACACTTTCCAGCAATCTAGCTTGCAAAATTGCTAGCTAGACTTGGGTGGGGGGGACGCTTCCCCTGCAACATTTCAAACTACTATCCAGCCCCCTTTTCTGGAGTCTTTTGCTCAGTTCTCAGGCCAAGGAAGCACAAACCATGATCCAAAAAGAGACAGCCTGATCATGTTACAACTGCAAGTTCGACAAAACGGCCACCAGCTGGGGCCCCAGGCCCAGCACCAGAACTGACAGAGAAAACAGAGGCCTTGATGACAGAGCCGTTCCCTCTGGACGGTCACCGCAGAAGACTGCCCATGCTGGATGTCAGACTTCTCACTGGGCACCAGATGGCTCAGATTCACCTGTGTGGCCAGGCCTGCTGCTGCCTGGCTTCATTTAATTGCGTGTTTCGATCATTCGGTGTCTGCAGCCAGAGCCTCTGGCAGCAAATGTCCTTTTCCACCAGTTCAAGCAAGAAAATGTACCTGCTGCGGTAGCGTTTGCTTCACTAAGCTGCTGACTTATTTTAAGAACTAAATCTTTCCTGTTACTCTGTTTTTCTCTCTCGGAGTATGCTGAACTCCAAGACTGAAATAATTTGTAGACCGGGCAAGGATCCTCTTAGGCGGTAACCCAGCGCCACCTAGTGAGCATTCACTGTTAAGGCAGGCGGGAGGACCACAGAGGCTCTGGTCGGGAAGAAGGTTTTCGCCAAGGGAGTTTCACATGAATTCTCTTCTTACTCCCCTGGAACACTTTTCCTGGCAGTCCTATGCTCTTTCTATCTTTGAAGTAAATGAGCTAAGACCCATGGCACCAACAGGGGAGCTGAGAGAGCCTTTTATTTGCCAGTCCTGCCTCACCCTTTTTCTTTGGCACCGGTCACTTCCAAATGATGAGTTCATGACAGACAAGCTATTGCTGTCACCAAGCGTCCCAAGCTCAGACGTGAAGAAAGATGGCCCTCCCGAAGGACCTGATGCAACCATCCTGTCTGTATTTAACCTTTGAGACCAAGATCTCTAAACTTAGGATGCAAGATTATTCTCACGGAGCTGTGTCATCAAAGCCTTTCACATCTAAAAGGTAGAGAGTGTCTCCTCTGTGGCCACTAAGAATAGATAGGCCTCTGGCTGCACATCACCCAAAGTCTTTGCCCATTGCTGGCCCAGTACATGAAGCATGAGCTGGTAGAGTTCACCGCCCAGCAGCCTCAGACTGCATGATCCTTGCAGATGTTCAGAGACTGGGATTTCTTGAACTAGGCACCACTGAGTAAAGCAATCCGTGTTACTGTGAAGCTGCGTGTCCACCACAAACATGTAACAGTACCCATAGCGTTTTACCCAGGAGATGCCAGGAGCATCCCCACCATGTTATAACAACCAAAATATCTGCAGGTGTTGCCATTGGCTTCCTGAGGCGGGGGTATGCAAAGTCACCCTGATGAAAACCTTGAGTCTAGAACACAAGCACACAAGTTTAGTGTTTTGGTTGTAAATGACCCCCACCGGCTCCTATGTTTCAACACTTGATCCCAGTAGGTAGTGCTGTCTGGGGAGCATGTGTTGGAGCATGGAATCTTGCTGGGGCATGGGAGGTTGTAGGCACCAACTTTTGAGCGTATAGACAGGTCCTGCTTGGAACTTACTCTCTGACTCCAGATTCTCCCCCTGCTTTCCTGGGTATGAAACAAGCCACACCACAAGCTCCAAGCACCATAGGTGACCATCAGTGCTTTCCCTACCATTAAGGTACAAATGCCCTAGATGAGCCAAAATAAACCTCGACTCCTTTAAGTTGCTTTTATCAGATATTAGGTCATAGCAGGGAGAAAGGTACCTAAGACACTGGTGGGGGGGGGGAGGCAGAATAAAAAGGATCCAGAGAAAGAAAGGTTAGGCGGAGTGGGAGGAGGAGGGGGTGGGGCAATCCGGAGGAGGAGGAGGTATGACTGCCACTACCATTTAACACAGACAAGTCGCCCCAGGAACATGGCAGCTAGGCCACTGGTCTTCTAAAAGAAACAAATTGTGTGCAAAGAACTCTGGGGCTTCCTGTTTTTAACCCATGAGTAGTCTATGTTGCCCCTCCAAGGAAACATTTGCTGTGCATGAAGAAACTGACATTCAGAAATGTCAAGTCACTCGGCCAAGGTCACACAGTTAGGAGTAGCACAGCACCCATAGGAAACCGGGGTTCCCTGCCCCCCAAATGAGGATTAGCACCATCTCCTAATCCACGACAAAAAGTTCTTAACCATGCTACTACAGTCTGCCAGCTCTGTCCAAACAATTCATCTAGATTTAGACTTGCACATAAGATTTAACTACTCTCTATAAGAAAGTCAATACAGGGGCTGGAGAGATGGCTCAGCGGTTAAGAGCACCGTCTGCTCTTCAAGAGGACCCGGGTTCGGTTTCCAGCACCCACATGGCAGCTAACAACTGTCTGTAGTTCCAGTTCTAGGCAAACACCAAGGCAAATAAATAAATAAATAATAAATAAATAAAGTTTAAAAAAAATAAAAAAAAAAGAAAGTCAATACAATGCTTTCATGCTGAGGTTTGTTGTTTGTTTGTTAAACTTTTTTATTTGCCTTGGTGTTTGCCTGGAACTGGAACTACAGACAGTTGTTAGCTGCCTTGTGGATGCTGGGGATTGAACCCCGGTCCTCTGGAAAAGCAGTCAATGCTCTTAACCGCTGAGCCATCTCTCCAGCCCCCATGCTGGGGTTTGTATTTCAGCTCTGAAAGTTTCTGATCATTCATTTATAAGATTTAAAAAAAAAAGTCCTTACTGGTGGTTTCCAATGTTGCCTTCAAATAAAATCTTATCAAGGGCTTTCAAAAGAGATGCCTAAACTGAACAGGAATCTCAGGGACCTGGTGACATTTTTTTCAGCATTCAGCTAATTCCAATATGCAGTTAGAAATAAGATCCCTGTGACATTCAGGTTGTTTCCACTGAAGGCCACCTTTCCCCCTCACACAGCCACTAGACAGTCAGGATGCACAGAGGTTCTGCTGGGGGGGGGGGTTGGGAGACGTTCCTATCATCTCTTTGTGGGTTTGGCTGCTCTATAGTCCATGAAAGGACCACTCAGCATCATCTCATCTATCACCAGGAAATATCAGCACCCACAGTCCTTCCAGGTAGGGGTCAGCCCTGGGAACTAAAACAACAGTATCTGCTGAAAGACGGTCTTCCTGGCCTCGGTGGATGCTTGCTACCTGATTTTAGTGAGATTCATTCTGATCCGTGGTTTTGCAAGAAACAAGAGATCTCACCTTTCTGAACATGATTCCAGCTCCCAGAGTGAAGGGATAATGCCCATTAAGCAGGTGTGCGGACGCAGTTTGGTCACAGGACTGGAACTCAGAGCCAGAGTCTATGGCCTCTGTCCTTTCCTGTGCCTTCTGCTGTCACTGTTTTCACAAGTGGCCCTCCTCCAGTAGGACGGCTTCACCTAGCACTCACAAGAACAACTGATAATAAAAGATTTCCAGTGAGCAGGAGCAGCTGAACTCTGCACCTGGCCACACACACAGCTCCTGCTGCTGAGGGAATCTGCAAGGATCCCTACTTGGACCCCGAACTGAGTGAACTGAGCAAACCAATTGCAGGGGTCACTGAGGGGCGGATTCGAACCCTGACCAGAGGTGAGGAGGGTTCGGCAGGCCTCAGAGCCTGTATCCTGGCCTGGGAGGGAGAGTTGAGCTCACATTGCTTCCGGTTCCGCCACCGGGACCGGTGCTTTCTGAGGTGTCCCAGCGCACTCTGGAGCAGGAGCAGCTGAACTCTGCACCTGGCCACACACACAGCTCCTGCTGCTGAGGGAATCTGCAAGGCTCCCCACTGCGACCTCGAACTGAGCGAACCGACAACTGCAGGGGTCTCTGAAAGACAGAATCAAACCCTGACCAGAGAGGTGACAGGAGACACACAAACCAAAGTGCCACAACTGACCAGGACCCATCTAATCGTGAACCACTGAAGCCATGGGCAAACGTCAGTGCAAGAAATTACATAATAATACAAAGGGCAATATGGTAACTCCAGAAGAGAGTGGCGATCTTACA
>PVIH01020133.1:12814-33451 GCA_004025045.1 Sigmodon hispidus | reverse complement strand
TAATTGCCCAGACTAGCCTAGAACTTGACATCCTCCTGCCTTGCTGTCCAGAGTTCCTACAAATAGGCGCCTTCCACTAGGCCTAGCTTTCTCCTAATTTTGACTCTGGCCTATAGTTTTCTTATGTGCCTCTCTGACATTTCAAAGTTTCTGAAAGCTAACATTTTGTAGCAAGCTCATTTGATAGCAAAATTGGACCTGGATTGATGATACTAAGCTATTTATCCCATTTTGAAATATCAATGTGTTTTCACAAGGTACTCTCCCACATTCCATTAGCGGGTGCTGTTTAGTGTATATTTTATGCACCACATTGCATTACAAAAGCCCCCAAATTTGGAACTTCAAAAAAAATTATTATGACTGGTTTGTATACGTGCTCAGCAGATAGGAAAACCCAGCTATCTCTGGAATAGTACGTAAGCGACCTTCCCAGCGCCCCATGACTTCAAAGCAGAAACAGTTTGGAGCACTAGACAGGAAGACCATCATGGCTAGTAATCTAGTATGCCCTGATGTCACAATAGGCATATCAGTGCAGGTAGCAGCTAGCACCAGGCAGGGGCTCCTGAAAAGCTAAAGACTATCACCACTTATTGAGAGTGGCAAAGGAAGTCTACCCCAGTAGCAACATTTCATCTCTCTACATTAATCTTTGCTACATACCCTTGGGATATAGATTATTTCCTTTTCACAGAAGAGGAAACTGAGGCCCAGAGAAGAGAACTCATTTACTCAAATTCACACACCAAAATGAAAAATAAAACAGGCAGAACTGAAACTGAAAATCCAATTCTGTGCTTTTCCTTCTTAAAGCCATGATCCGTCCAACAATGACCCACACTGACCTTTTAACACACTGACCCTCACACGCTGCAGACAGTGCTAAAGTTTACAACATACCTGACGGAAGGAGAGTTTCCCAAGATCTCAGCAAATATAAAAATGAGACAGCATGTCTGGGTGGACCTCATCCTTCCCTGTTCCATAAGCAGCAATGTGTGGACACCATCCACTCAGAAGCCAGGGAGGGGAGATTTCTCAAATCCCAAGAAAAATTACAGAGACCCTACTGTTTGCTCTTCTCTGTTGATTTTTAAGAAGCTGACATTTACTTATGCCAAAGGCCAAAAGAAATGAAAAATCTACTGGAAAGGGAATTTCATCAGTCATGAAGCAAATATGTTAAAGAAACCTTCACACACTATCAGTTCCCTTGTTTGAAATGCAGGGAGCAGAGCAGGGCTCTTTCATACTGTTAGTGCATCAGAGACGGGGGCATGAAAACAGCATGGCCAGGACCTCCTTGAAGCCCCCTGGCTCAGTTCAGGGGAGTTTTGTGATATCGTCTCCAACTTGACAAGTTGGAAACAAGAAGGCAGGCCATAACCCCGGTGACCTCGGGTCACTCCTAAGCGCAAGGCTTGAGTTCCTGCTACCAACAAATCCTTACTTTGATCACACACCCACAGTGACCCAGATCTTTGAATTCAGCAATTCTTTCTCAGGTTTCAGCAAGGCATTGGAAGCCTGAGCTATTTTGGGACACTTTCTCTGCTGTGGATGCCACTTTCGGAATACGCCAGGAACATGCTAAGGACCTGGAACGCTCTATCCTGGACCTCTTTGGGCGTTTGCGGGCTCTCTCTCTCTCTCTCTCTCTCTCTCTCTCTTCCTTTCTCTCTCTCCCTCGGCTGATCATTTGGAGGACAGTCGCTCCTGCTCCTGCCAACCTAATCCCAGAGGTCTGTCTACCTTGCCCAGCCACGGGCTCCAAGAAGCAATTTTCCTGCCAGCACCCTCACGGTAAGGGGCATGGAGGCACCAAGCATCCTGACAGGATGGAAACCATCCTGAAGGATGGTCTAAGTTTGGATGCAGGCTGAGAAGACAAGATGAGGGGGCTGGGTAAGGAAGATGAAGTTTTTTTTTTCTTTTCTTTTTCCCAAACATCTTCCTCCGATCATCACTTCCCAATCTGATGCAACTGACTCGGCAGGCATTCAGGAGCTCCATTTTCCTCTTCTAAAATCTCCTGCACCTGTAAGTACTGGGGCTCATTAATGTTCACACTGACTTCTGGGGAGGGGATGGGGAGAGGAGAAAAGAAGTGTGGAGATGGTCATCATTATCTGATTCAGTGTGGGCAAGTCCAAGGCTTTGGAAGAATGTCTGACCTCCCCCCTTCCCCTACCACCGAACTACTTCTTAGCTTGAAAATGGAAAATACCTCTGTTCTTTCTCATGCCTCCCTGCAGCATAACAGAAACCCCACATGTCCTTTGGGGTACTTTGTTCATCAGTACTGTTCACACCTGATTTTTTTTCCTCATGTTGGATTTAATGGCAAGAGTGTACTCTTGGCATTTGAATTTCTTAAATGCATCCACAGCTACTATTGTGGGCACAGCCCCTGCTGGTTTCTCCATCTTTTATGCAGTAATTTGCTGAAACTGTGAAAGATGTTGTAAGCGGGAGGGTATAAATGAGAATCTAGAAATTCGTCCATGGTAAAAAAGAAGAGCAATGTGGTTGATTCTCAACGCAGTTAGAAATGCTGCCACAATGGGGAGGCTTCCTGCTAGGCAGCGAGATGGTGCCTTTCAGGGCCTTCATATTTTAATGGAAAGAGAGGCCAAAATAGCTGCTAGCTCCCCAGGAAAGGAACATTTCTGATGCTTTTACCACTTTATTGAGAGACTGGACATTGTTTCTGGCCAGCTTCTCAGTCCCTGGATGCAGCTCCAGTGGCTGTCCCAAATGGGGGGAAGGGAGGGAGGGAGGGAGGGAGAGAAGAGTGCCAATCCATCTATGCCTTCTTTGGGAGACTGCAAGAGCTCTTAGAAAATTGTCCAAGATGGCAAAGCCAGGCCCTGCACACACCCCTTCCCTCAACACCAGACAAATCATTCTCAAGGTACAGAACGAGTTGGCATATGAGGGTAAAATGTGTCTTTGCTGGGAAGTGACTTGAAGTACCTCCCTATGTCCTAGTGCCCATCTGAGCTTTTTAACAACTCTCTCAGCCACAAATAAGAATGGATTATTTCCATATGGATGAAACACTGTCCATGAGCAAAGCATAAGATGTCCCTTAGATAAAACTGGCTCCTTCAGCATCCATGACAGGCAAAGTCAAAAGCTTCCTTCTTGAGTTCTACAAAAGTGCTGGGTACAAAGTGGTTTTAGAGAGAATGATGTTGCTATGTGAACTGGAGAAATCCAGAAGGGACTTATACGGTGTGTACAGTATAGAAAAAGAATTACTGGGCTGGAGAGATGGCTCAGAGGTTAAGAGCACTGACTGTTCTTCCAGAGGACCTGAGTTCAATTTCCAGCACCCACATGGTGGCTCACAACCATCTAGAATGAGATCTGGTGCCCTCTTCTGTATACTGTATACATAATAAATAAATTTTTAAAAAGAAAAATAATTACTTCATGGTGTACAGGAAGAAGCCTCAGAAGAAACTTGTTTTCTCTTTGGCCTGTTGGTATAGTCTTTGGGAATCTCAGGAAATGTCTCTTTCTGAGTAAATGACATTCAGATCCCAGAAGTTGACTGTCAGGAAGGCTTTGTGTCAGAACCTTGAGTATTAGTGGTAGCCTGAATCTTATGTCTAGCTTGTGGCATTCCAAGAGCATTAAGAATGTTCCCCCTGGCCTTCTAAATCCTCCCTATCCACTCCCAGGGGCTTGGAAAATCTTAAGTACATAATTCCTTTAACCCAGGGCTTTGGCATCAGGTAAAATGCCAACCACCTGGGAGGGTCAGCCTGTTAACCTCATCTGGGTAAATCCCATTCTGACAGCAGATTTTGATAGAGAGGAGGAGGCCAAGATCACCGTAGGTCAAATGACTCTCCAATCAGAAAGCTGTGAGTAGAATCCAGATTAGAGCCAAAAGCACCAAAAAGCTCTGTTGGCAGAGAGAACTCTGCTCCTGTTACAATGGGGTACAAGACAATTCATTGAAGCAGAAGCTACTGAATGAAATCGGGCTTCAGAAAGAATCTCATCTACAAGAATGGAATAGTAGGTAGGTGAAGTTCTTTCAGTTTATCTTCAGAGTGAGTTACCTGAGCCACTGAACACTGGCTGCCAAATTGGGAAGAGCCTCAGGCTAAGTAAAACAGAACTAGTATTCTGCATCCTTTATCTTCAGGAGGCCAAAGGAGAGGAACACACAGGAATTCAAATGCGGGACCTTGTTCTCATCATTTCTCTAGTCTGAGACCAGCATTAAGGCATACTGTCAAAGAGTTTCATGGTAGATGCAATGGCACATATGACTTAGGAGCTATATGGTACAACGAGAGGCTATGTCATTACAGGCGCAGAGCAAGGATTATGCACCCCTACATCTCTATGTAGGCTTTTTTTCTGGGCCATTGTGAACAAAGTAGGACCACCTGAGTTCAAATATTAACTCTTCTACTTCCTACCTTGGTGGCCCTGGTCCAGCCATGTAACCGATTTTGGTCTCATCTGCAAAGTGGACCCAGTAATGACAGGATGTGTCATATAGTGTTGTGAAGGCTAAATAAAGCAATGCCTATGAAGCTCTAAACAGTGCCTAGTACAAAGGACATGTTTAACAAGTCAGCAATGATGAACATTTCCTGCTTTCTGCTGCATGCGTCATCATCCAAGAATGTCTCACAACAGCAGTCAAGGTGGTCCCTGCTCAGTGCCGTTCAAATAGCACTGAAGGTTGCTGCCTCATCATTTTCTTCATTTCAAGTGGCACTCTTCCTCTCTTCCTGCCAATATCCCTAGCCCAGAGCAAGCCTTTCCTCCTGCTGCTTCTGCATCCACTCCGTCTCCCAGCTAACTAAACAGATGGAGTCACTGCTAGAGGTTCATGAAGTCCTTCTCCTGACTACCCAACAATCCTTGCTGCTCATCCCCTAACTGGATCATGAAATCAATTCTAAGAGGCTCGGTTCAGTAGAGTAGACTCTGTAAGTACCAAGAAGGAGAAGGGAGCCCCGCATGAAACTCCGATTGTTTTCACGAACTGCACTGTCATATCAATATGTTATGATACAACAGCTTCTCTCCTTGGGATTCCCCAGTCCTGTGACTGATGGACCACTGTTCTTCTCTCCTTCCAACCATCCACCCTTCCTCAGAGGCGACCCTTCACTGCATGCCAGGGGCTTCCAGAGGCTTCCCTGGGTTTCCTTTCTCTGCCCTTTCCCCTGCTTTCCTGGGGATACAGAGTTCACTCCTTCCTAAGGGGTGTGGTGGTAAGAAGGAGCTCTGCTTTCTGTGCAGGGATGCCCTCAGCATGCTCTCTGCTTTCTAGCCCTCCCTGTGTCTCTCTCTGCTGCACAGGGGAGGAGAGGAACCGTTCCTGGGCCTGGTTAAATTGGTACCTCTCATTTCTTACAGTACTGGGTTAACAAGGCTGCAAGGCAAGTGCTGGGTCACTGAGCCCTAGCCCCAGTCAGTATCTCTCTAATCAGAAGACAGACCTACATTTTCTTAAAGACTAAGTGGGGGTGTTTCTTGAACTAATTCAGTCTGGTAGTTGGCTTAAATACTTACTTTAGAAACTATGTCCATAGAAATACAGTCTCTGGGTTTGGGCTCCAGCCCTGGAATCTGCATGTTTAAAAAGCTCCCCTTCAGATAATGAGAACAAAATCTCTGCCCCCCCTCCAGAAAAAGAATTTTTAAAATTAAAAACACACATAGCAATGAAATAAAGAAAACTCTATAAAATTATACACACACATGCACATTTTCCCTCAGCCTTCCTGAAGCTGCCCCTCTGAGGGTAAAGCAATTCATTTTCCCCTTGCCTCTCTTGGCCCTCTACTTGTTTTTAAAATAAACTTTTCAAAAGGAAAGAGAAACAGAGGGAGAGAGAGAGAGAGAGAGAGAGAGAGAGAGAGAGAGAGAGATCTCCTTGGGCTGTACCTTAAGAAACTGCTGGGCTCCATCTTGGGAAATGGGTGGAGATGGAGGCTAGGAGGAGACTCTTGGAACTCTGGTTCCTATCAGGAGCCCCAGCCTTCCACCCGAATCTCGAGAAACATGGGCAAATGCCTCCTGAGTGTTGGCCCTGTCTTATCCAAGCAGCAGCTCCCAAGTCACTTCCTCAAAACCTTAAACAGTTACAGATTTGGAGAGTGCAGGCCTAAATCATCCATGCTATCAGTCGAAGGTGCAAAATGGATAGAGCGTCCTCATCTGGAGTTGTTTGGAGCTAGTTGAAGTTATAGAAGATATTGGTAATATAGCCAAACTGGCAAGGTTTGGCTCAGCCTAAGCTTCATAAGCTATATGACCCCTGATTTGTACTTCACTTGTTCAACAGAAATCATAACACAGGGACTACCTGCCTCGTGGTGTTGTTCATGTGGAATTATGGCTTACTTCATATAATATGTTGAAAACTGTGCCTGCCTATATTAAGCATTAACAAGCAATATCTATAATTCTTATTATTATAAGTATATATGTAGGTGTATGCTTACTGCATATACATTAATATATTATTAAGATACTAACATTAATATATCTTTTCTAGTACTGACAGTTGAACCTAGAGCTTCATGCATGCTAGACAAGCACCCTCCCACTGAGCTATATTTCCTACCATCTTTTTGTATATTTATTTATTTTGGTACAGCTTATCAAATACAAAGTTACTTGAGCTATTTTTGAATAGGCCTGTACTACCTAGTGTATATGTATGTGTGTTTGTGTGTGTGTGTGTGTGTGTGTGTGTGTGTGTGTGTGCTAGCTATTATCCACAAGGAATAAACAAATTGATGTTTATCTAAATAATCAGAAATATTATAAGATCCTAGAAACTTTAAAATTAGAAAATTCTGTAAATTTTCCAAGGATAGTATTAGAAAAAAATGTCATCTTGGATCAATATTTTGGGAGAGATGTTGATTAAGGGTCATTAAGAGACTCAGAATGAAGATGGCAGTTTGGGGTCTCTTACACTAAGAGTGTGACTCAGACTCTGATCCCTAACTTGTTGAATTAGATTTATGAGATTATGGGATTTGGTTCTAGAACCCGCTGGGTCTAATTAAAGGTTTAGGACTCCTAGGAGACCAGTTGTGGTTGCACAAACTGGATCTTTAAAAAAAAAAAAAGTCTCTATGATGTGCTCCCGGCTCCAGCTTCCTAGCATGGAAGGTTCCAGCCACCATCATATATCTGTTCCCCTTTCTCCTCTGGGCTCCAAATGCATTTTGTGTTATTCATTTAGTAACATCACTACAACATAGGATCCCAGTCCTAGAAAAGATGAACCAAATAGCTCCCCTCGATCCAGGCCAGTGTCCCCACCAACTCACTCCACGGAGCTGGGGAGGAGGGGGCTCATATGCTGTGCTTCCAGCTCTAGGTTCTAGAATAAGACAAGAGAAATGAAGCCTTGAGGTCACCAGTACCATTTGGCCTCCAAACCTTGCCTGGGCTCTGGGCCAAGATTCTCAGCTTCCTGCTGTGCACAGCTACCTGGAGCTCCATTGGTACCCTCAAACACAGCAAGTCCAAGCTGACCTATCAGATGTCACTTATCTCCATCACTATTCCTATCTACATGTGCTCCTTTTCTCTACCGAGAGTATCACCTCGGTATGCTGGAACGTAAGCACCATTGTCTCCTTTTTCCATCTCTTTGAGTCCATGACACTCAGCCCTATGCTTTCTACATATTGAAGTATGTCTGAAGTCATTCTCTCCTCTCAGAGCTCACTGACAGAGTCTCTGGTTCAAAAAAAAATTTCCTCTCTTGCCTGGACCAATCAGATGGTCAATCTGCCTTTTCTGTTTTCTTCTCTCCATCCTTGCACCTACCCTGGTGCTATAAAAACTTTCTTCTCAGAAGCCTTCATCGACTCCTTATTGCTCACAGAACAAAAGCTCTCATCTTGTCCAAGAAAGCTCTGAATAGCTCACCCCAGATACCTCTCCCACTCTTCTCCATGTCTACCAATCACACTCCACTGAATGCCCTACACTTTCACACAATATAACCCCTCTGCCCAAGGTGCCCTTCTGTTTCTCCATTACATTTTCCAGAAAAAAAAAAAAAAAAAAAAAAACTCCATTCCTCAGGTTCTAACCAAACCTCTTTTAAGTCTTTCCTAACTTCCCTGGGTGTGAGGTCAGTTAAAACCACTGCTCCACAATTATGTATTTGCTCCTACTGTAGCAGCCAGTAGTCCATAAGGTTTTATGTGTGCCTCTGCACCCTATGAGATGAGTAGGTCCCCAAAGTCTGGTTGGGAACATACTAGATGCCTTATTTACAATGAGATACTATGAAAATGTAGCTACTGCCTCCTAGAACTAGAAAGAATGGGTAAAGCAATATAGATAATATTCATGCAGATAAGATAAATAAGGAAGGACACTCAGTATCCAATCAGTACTTTGTAAATGCCAAAAATTGTTTTAGAGCCTTCATATGGCTTTGAAAGTAGGTAGAAACAAAGCGTTACTCCATGCCATATGATTGTGTGTCTGTGTTTGTGCATGTGAGTGTGTGTTCTATGAATATAGTATAGATGACATAAATGCAAAATGCATCCTCTACACCGTGACTGATATTTGGTAGGGACTCTAGTGTTTACCTTTTGCATTCATTTTTCTATCTTACATTCCCTTTCCTAGCTGTTCTCCCATCTCTAGTCTTCCAGGGCTTGGGGAATAGAAAGACAATCCAGAAGTCTCAGCTTCATTATCCATTATAACAGACTGGTTCATGAAAAAGAGAGAAGCCCTTGAGATTACCTTTGGAGTTGCCGCCTAAAGGGCATCTCCTGATTTCAGTTATCATTTTTTTCAAGGACAGAGGCAATAATGTACTACCGCTTGTGTCCTCCATAACCACCAGAACTATGGTGATCAAATGGCATGCACTAAATAAATTCTTGGCCTTAGGATTTCTAGTTATCAGCTCCATCAGCATTTTCAATGATGGTTGAAGCAGATGCTAGACTATAGCTAACAAGTTTTCAGAACAGACGGACAGCAACAGCTAGAGCCACCCAGGAGAAGCCCTTTGGCTGCACTTTGATGGGGGTGTGCCACCAGGCCAGGAGGCCATGGCCTTGTACCCCAGAGATGTAGCCTACCACCACCATCAGGATAACCAGATGCAATTCTCTCCACTTCCTTGGGCCTCCATGTCCTCACCTGTATAATGCTGCCCCTCCAGGCTGTCTGGGAATGCATGCATGGCAGGGCAGCTGCAAAAGTTCTTTGCCAAAAGGCTGCGCAGAAGCGAAGTGTTGCTAATTTCAAGTGCTGGGGCTTCACTCACCAGGAAACACTCAGGAAGAGGGTGTGGGGGAAGAGAGCGGGGCCTTGTGTATCCAGGACATATGGGGGCCTATATTTGTTGTTCCTCCTGCTTAGCAGCATTAACGATTCAAGCTGGTGCTGCCTGAGGAACACTCTGTCCTTTGGGATCCTCAGGGACAGGAGGGGTTGCAGAGCAGCAGGGCTGCAGCCAGCGCGCAATCCAGTGAGAAATAGAGTGATAGAGATGAGGCGCCACGCACATAGATTCATACGCATGCATTCGCACTCCTCACAGCCCCCAACGCTGCCTCGAAACAGCAGCTGGAGCTAATTACAGACAGACAAACAGCGCCTTCTCTGGCTCTTCTCTCAAAACTGTCAACCCCACCCCACCACCAACACTACCACCACGACCCGCCCCTGGAAGTTTCTTGAGATCTTTTTGGAGGGGGTGTTGCAGGCGACACAGCTAGTGCCTGGAAAGGACATTGTGGGTGGGGGGAGCGGAATTTTAGGGAAGTAGGAAGCTGCCATGTGGCTCCCTGTCTTAGGGTGGGTAAAAAGGAGGGGATGAAGCGCGGGAGAGAGCTGGCTCAGATACAGATGCAGCTTTGTGTTAACAGATGTGTTCTCCTGGCAAGCGGGAGCCCAGGCACTTAGCTCCTCCCTTCTCCTTCATCTGGATCCACCCAGGGATCCCCTCTCAATCCTTCTCCCTCTTAAATCCCCCAACTTCCTCTCCAATTCTATATCTGGCATAAAGCTTAATAAATGTTGAATGAATGGATGGATGAATGAACACATGTACCCTCCCCAATCCCTTACAACTCCCAAGCTTTATTCCCTATCCACCCCCAGACCATAATAACTGCATATGCTTTTTTTCTGCATTTCTTTCTATGCACTCCCTTTGGGCACTTTCAACCCTCACCTACATGCTCAGAACTCCCAAATCTCTTTCCAACATGCTCCTCTCCAGCTGGGTTCCTGGTGCTCTTCAAACTCAAAATGGCCCTCATTTATGTCTCCAACAATAACCTCCTCCAGGATGTATTTATAATGGTGGTGCTTGGTCTGTCAAAGTGGGTACACAGGCAAGGGAGACCTGCCTCCTATCTCCTAGAAGAATAAGGCAAACCCCAAAACCAAGGTCTCTCCTCAGTCTAGAACAACATATTTCTTCCCATCATCCCCTTATTCCTGCCGATACATACCTACAAGGATGGTCAAATTGGAGACTAATCAAACTGAGGCTAACTGCCCAAATTGAAAACCTAAAACTAGGGGGCTGGAGATGTGGCTCGGAGGTTAAGAGCACTGACTGTTCTTCCAAAGGTCCTGAGTTCAATTCCCAGCAACCACATGGCAGCTAACAACTGTCTGTAATTCCAAGATCTGACACCCTTATACAGTTATACATGCAGGCAAAACACCAATTCAAATAAAATAAAAATAAATGTTTAAAAAAAAATTTAAAAAAAAGAAAACCTAAAACTAGAACCAAGCAAATCGATTCTGCAAAAAGAAGCTCTTGAGAGGAACTGGCCTAAAGTGTATTATTTCTTCTCCAACACACCCCTTCCTAATTCACTGTCATTTCACAATTCTGGTATTGCCACCCCACCTCACCGCGGCACCATCCCTCAACTTACACCTCAGACTTCATCTCACTGTTCAGCCCCATTTCTCTGAACTTTAGAGCCCTGTCTCCAGCGCATTGCAGCCCCCACGCAAGTACTAAACCAAGACTGGCAGGAGATGAGAATTTCATTCCATGAGAGGAGGGCTGGAGCTGATGAACCAGAATGTTTACTGAAAGCCCACATTCAAATTCTTTCCTGGTTTTGGCAAGGATAAAAGTAAATAAAGCCCCTTTTTCCTCTAGGCTGTCCTAAATTTGGATAGCAGTCCAAAAAATGGTGAACAAACACAGTAGCCTTTGGTTTTCTGACAACCTGGGTCCTATGAAGATAGAATCCAATTGTCTTACTTAAGGTTTTTCTATTGCTGAGGTAATATAGCATGATCAAAAGCAGCTTGGGGAGGGAAGGTTTATTTCAGATTACAGCAATCATGTCACACTCTAGGAATGATAGAAGTCAGGGTAGGAATTTATGTCAGGCGCCTAGAGGCAGGAGCTGAAGCAGAAGGCACAGAGAAATACCGCCTACTGGCTGGCTCCTCCTCATAGCTTGCTCAGCCCGCTTTCTTTTTTTTAATATTTATTTTATTTTATGTGAATCGGTGTTTTGCCTGCATGTGTAACTGTGTTGGGGTGTCAGATTTTGGAGTTACAGACAGTTGTTAGCTGCCATGTGGATCTGGGAATCGAACTCAGGTCTTCCAGAAGAACAGTCAGTGCTCTTAACCGCTGAGCCATCTCTGCAGCCCTCAGCCGGCTTTCTTACAGCACCCCAGACTACCATCCCAGTTGTAGCACTGTCCACTGTCAGCTGAGCCCTACCACGTGAATATCAATCAATAAGAAATTAAAGATTGCATTAGTGCCTACCTCACAGAATAAGAACTATTAATAAACTTGATGGTTATGGGCTGGTAAGATGACTCACAGAATACAAAAGCCTGCTGCTGGGGCTGATGAATTCAATTGGCATAGTCCACCAACCTATATGGTGGAAGTGAAGAAATCCCACAACATGTCCTCTAATTTCCATATGCATGCTCTCTCTCTCTCTCTCTCTCTCTCTCTCTCTCTCTCTCTCACACACACACACACACACACACACACACACACACACACACACTCACACACACTCACACACACATACAGAATAAAATTTTTTATTAAATTAGATAATTAACAAAACACTTAGAATTACATCTGGCACATAAATGGGTACTCAGAAATGTCAGCAATTGGGACTGGAAGCATGACTTAGTGGTTAAAAACACTTGCTGCTCTTGCAGTGGACCAAAGATTGATCCTCAGCACCCACATAGCAGCTTACAGCCATCCAGAGCTCTAGTTCCTGGGGATGTGACACTGTCATCTAGCCTTTACAGGCCCTAGGCAGCATGCAGTACACTTAGAGTGTTTATAGGCAAATATTCATAGACATAAAATAAAAATAAGTGAATTATTTTAATGTTAGCAATTATCATTATCATGCTAGATCTACTGACCTTTGTTAACACTGGTGGTTCTATTTTTTTATTGGGCCTCCAAAAAAAAAAACCAATAGAGTCCTCTATTCACTCATCTATTCAATCAACGCATACATGCTGAGCATCTAAAAGTTCTTGAGCTAAGCATTAGAGTTATATAAACAAAGAACATATGAACCCTGCCTCTGGGACTAAAGAACTCCTCCAAAGCAGTCCTGGATTAATAGTGCCCTGAAGCTCCTAGATGAAGCAAACACAAATCCTCCCTGGAGAAACACACCCTCAAACCAGTTTTCGAAGGATTACCAAGGTAAAGTCTGGCTGAACATGAACTCATAATCAAAAAAATTGCAAAATATACAATGAAGTCAGAAACAAGAAAAACAGAATTAGATCCTCAAAGACCTCAGGTATTGCAATTATGGAAAATAAAATATATTTTATAAATATAAAACAAAAGCTTTTGCAAACATTAGCATGGAAGAAGATACTAACATAGCAAGACATACAGTTTTTCTAAGTATCTTATTTTTATAGAGTAAGATAGGACTCGGGGAACATTAACTCCTTCCATGTTACAGGGTTAACAATAATTTACTCAGATCAGTATTTAAGTGGCTGGTGTATTTTTGTCAAACTTGGTGATTAGGGCATTTCTTCCCCAAGTCATTCAACCAATAACATGAGGACAAAACACAATGATGGACATTGTAAAGTTCCTGTCCCCAAAAAGTTAAAAATGCAGACAACATATATGAAACTATAAATTGGTAGCAGACTGTGTGGTAGAAACTACAAAGGTCTTGTGTGGTTGGAGGTGAGAGCTGAGCAGGTCTTTGAAGCATGGGGTAGATCTGTGGTAAAAAGAACCTGTTTGCATTAGCCAGTAAGAAGGAAAAAAAAAAAAAGCTGGGAAAAGTCCTAGGAAAAAACTTCTACTGTAAATGAGCCACAAAGAGTACAGGGAAAAGTGAATGCATCTTGAGAGCATAAAGAATACACAAGCAGACCTGGACCATCACATACCGTTATCAAAAGGGTCCCAAGTTTGCTTAATGCTCTGTTGTCATCTTGAAATTCTTGGTTCCCTTTGAACGTGAAGTTCTCTCATTCTCATTTTACATCCTGTATCTTCTTTTAGTAGCCTCAACCTCAATGCCTGGAAACAGGGTTTCTCAACGTTACAGGCATGCACAGGGCTCATAAATGCGGCCAGTCTTAAGGGGGAATTGGGGAGTGTGGCTGGATAGGCATTTCTCTTGAATGTCACTAGGGTCCTTGCTTGGCAAACAGGGAGGCATCACAGAAAGTGTTTAAGCAGCAGAGGGTACAGTGACTCTGATTTTAGAAAGGCATATTACTGGGGAGGGAGGTATTGAGATGGATTGGAGAAGGAAATGCTGAAAATTCATCAGGAAGCTATTGTGATTGGAACAATAGGAGCCTGAACAAAAATAGTGGTGAAAGACATGAGGAAGGAGATAAGGATGCTCATGTACATTATTCATTCTTTAGATGTTTACTAAGCACCTGCTATGTGGTAGGCATTGTGCTGGCAGCTGGGATACAGGAATGTAACCCCCACCTCAAGGCATTCACAATTCAAAGAGGAGATAGATACATAAACAATGATAGCTCCAACTTGCTATAGACTAGGGTAGAATTATATCTGAAGTGTTAGAAGAGCCTAGAAGACAATTGGCAACATGTCTTAGTATGTAGAAGCACTTGCTTTGCAAACATGACGATTTGAGTTCAAATCCCAAACACCCAAGCACTGGACAGATGGAGACAAGCAGACCTCACGAGGCCATTAGCCAGGCAGCCTAGCCAAAATAGCACACCTCTAGTTCTCCGAGAAATCCTGTCTCAAGGCAATGCGGTTGAAGGTGATTAAATAAGGAATTAGAGCCTCTGCTTGGCACACAAAAGCATTTACCACACACAGATATGCATTTACCGCACACAGATGACACACACACACTAAAAAAATTAAGAGCCTCAAGGAAGGGTATCTAACCTAGACAGGATTTAAGAATTCAGAGAAGAAGTATCATCTAAGCTACACTTTAAAGTTGGACTAGAACCCTAGCTCATGGGCAAGGCAGAGAAAATAATAAACACACTCAAAGAACCACTAAAAGTCAACTGTGAAATGGATACTGTAGTGTTCCAGGCTGAGGATCATAGCTCTCATCCTGGCTCATGCTAGTAAAGAAGGAAAACTAATCAGTGAACAAGATGATACACCAAATGCTATGATCTAAACACTGTAGGGATGTGGAGGAGAGATACCTTCCCCGGGCTGAAGGGGATGAGACCAAGGAGGTATCTTCCCTAAAGGAATCATTTTCTGAGCTAGCGCTCTGGATATACTATGTGTTATGGATGAGAAAGTGTCAGCTAGGTAAAGGGAAGCAGAGGGAAAAGGCAAGGCATTGTAAGTGTTGTGTGCCAATACACGTGGCCCTAAAGAAATTCTTAATGGCTCTGTGTGATTAAACTCTAGAATCAGTGAGTAGGAGCATAGGAAGTTATGACCGGGGAAATAGACCTTTAGTGCCAAGCTAAGGAGTTTGGACTCAATCCTTACAGTAGCTCCCAGCCTTCACTCCACATTAGAATCACTTGAAAAGCTTTAAACTATTGATGACTGTATCCTACACCAGGAACTCTGATATAATTTGTCTGTGGAGAAGGCACTGGAATTTTTAAAAACCCTTCCCAGTTAAGTCTAGTGTGCAGCCACAGATTCAGGGAGCCAAGTCTTCAATTTGAGTACTTATCAGAATCATCTAGAAAGGCTGTTAAATACAAGTTGGAGGTGGGTGCTCCCTAGCACCGATTCAGTGACTCCAACCCTGGCACGTTGTCAGAATTGCTGGTGCTGCTGTTCCTAGACCTCACTCTAAGAGCTGCTAGTCTCAGATGTTGAGAATTTATTTACAAGGATTAAATAGAAATGATCTTATTTAAATATTTGAAAGATTACTCAGGTCCCTGTGAAGAGAATGCATTCTGGGTGGGGAAGAAAGAAAGAGGCCTCATCTACTGCTGTACTTGCCTTCATAATACCTCCATAAGATCAAGCCAGTTGATACTCCAACATAGATTTGAGAGGGGCCCAGAAAACCCCACCCCAATAGAGAAATTTTTGACAGCGTATGACTTCTAAAGGACAGGGAATTAAATGACCCCTGGTATGTTACCCATGCTCTGTAGCTGGCAATACAACCATGCATATATGGGCAGCACTAATTGAACTCAGGGAATTAGAGGAGGAGAAGGGAGGGAGAAAGATGGAGAGGAGGGAGAGATGAAATTAGAAGTTTGTGGTGAGTCTGATAGGAGTTGAAGTCAGGAGTAGAGGTAGATTTTTTTAAAGTGAGAGAAAAGGAAGCTATCATAAGACTCAAGGTAAAGAGATGCTTGGGAATGAACCAGCTCTGAATGAAAGAAGTGGAATGGATAAGATGGATCCCATTCAAGGGATGCTTAGGCTGCAGATTTGGCAGAGCACAGAAATTGGCTGGATATAGAGGTGAGATAAAAACAACAGTAAAAGACTACTCTTGGTTTTTTGCCTTAGATAACTGGTAATCCTAGTTGGACTAGACATGCTCATTACTGGAATCAAAAGTTAACTATGGGGGCCAGTGAGATGGCTCAGTGAGTAGAGGCATCTGATACCAAGCCTGACAACCTGAACCTGCTCCCCTCAGGGGCCCCATTCATGAAAAGAAAGAACTGAGTTCCACAAGGTGTCCTCTGATTTAACATGCATGCCATGGTTTGTGTGCATGAATGCATGAACACACACATATAAATCAATGAATGTTAACTCTTAAGTTGAGTTTGTTGTCGTTGTTGTTGAATCTGTGCTGGTAGCTCAGTCCACAGAAAACTTGCCCACTACTCACAGTGCCCCGGATTCAATTCCCAACCTGGGTGTGGTAGTGCATACCTACCATCCCAGCACTTGAAAAGTGAAATTAGAAGAAATCAGAATTTCAAGGTACTACCTACCAGGTTTGAGGCCAGCATGAGTTACATAAAAACATGTCAAGAAATAAAGGAAAATAAGAGAAAAGAAGGGTGATTGGGTATGGTGACACATGCCTACACTACAAGTACTCTAGAGTCTGGGGCAGGAAGATACTGAGATCCAGGACAGCCTGGACGCTGAAACCAAAAAGAAAATTGCAATGTGCTAGCAGACTTGAGTGGGCACAGGGAAGAAGAGCATTTCCACCCACATGTCTATACCAAGAATCTCAAAGACTCCAACAGGCAATGTGTTCTACTTTCAGTATTATGGTTGCATTTCAACCTTAATCAACTTGGGATTCCCTTCCAAATGTATGCAAAGTAAAGGAAAACGGCAATCATCCTGACAGGAAGATCAGCCACCTGAGCTCTGGGTACAAAGTCTGTTTCTCTGCTATACCCCTAAGTATGCTAATGTGATTATCCATTCATCCATTCATTCGTTTGTATTTTACCCAAGATGTAGAATGCTGTTGCCTGGAGAGGTGTTTTTATTTTCAAAGTCAAGAAATAATTTTTGAGCTGTGTGTAGGTGGCTCATGCCTTTAATTGCAGCACTATGGAGGCAGAAGTAGGTGGATCTCTGTGAATTTGAGGCCAGCCTGCTCTGCATGGTGAATTCCAGGCCATCCAGAGCTACATAGTAAGACCCTGCCTACGAACAAACCAAAAGAAAGTTGTTTCACATCCAGGTAAAAAAAAAATCAAAATGCGCCCTTATATAACCAATGAGACAAGCCTGGCTTAAGGAGAGCTTGCCAAGAAACTCATTCTGCATGGATAGAACAATGTACAAAAACCCAGAAATTTTCCAGTGCATACTCCTTGTAACCATTTCTAGCTCTAAGTCTCCTCCACGGGCAAGTAGACTGCCAGCAATCAGCAAGACCAACAGGAGTGATGGATGGGATAATTGTCCTTTAGGGTACCAGATAACTTTCATACGGGGAAGGATTCAACATGATAAATGGAATAAGAGTTAGCTGATGTGATAGGAGTTGCAGTGTTGTTTGTTAGAGGCTAGCTGCTACGCTGTGGTCGAATTGTTGATTAATCACTTGAGACCCTTTGCTGATGGGAGTGCAAACCATCCCCATACACACCACACACACACACACACACAGAGAGAGAGAGAGAGAGAGAGAGAGAGAGAGAGAGAGAGAGAGTATTTTGGCTAATTTAGATAGCATCACTAAAATCTGTTGTTCAAGAAACTCAAATTACTTCTACCCACAAGTCATGTTACAATAAAAAGTGCTTCTGTGAGCTCCTTAATGGTAGAGGCCATGTAGTCTGTACATGGTGTGTGTGTGTGTGTGTGTGTGTGTGTGTGTGTGGCATAGTGGATGACACCGAGAATTGAACAAATGTTTATTAAAGTGAACTTAATTAATATGTATGTTTTTTCATCCATCTGTTTCTTCCTTCAACAGACATTCATTACATGCAGGAATTAGCAACTCTGGCCCTGGAAATCCAGGCTTTGGGTTTCAAATTACAACTCCAATCCACCTGGGGAAATAATGAGTCTACCCTAGCCTGATGCCTGCTGCATAAACTGGGGGGAAATTTGCATACAGCTGAGTAAGGATTCGATGAGTTCGTAAGTGCTCACTAAAAGGTGACTGTTAATTATGTGTATATGAGGCCAGGCCTCTCTCAAGTAACTAGGTCATTATAAGAGCACCAAATGTTTTAAGAAATGACAAGGCTTTTCAGCCAAAGCTGGTTTTCATTAACATGGTTATTTACGTCCTAAGCCCAGTGCTCCACTGCCCTAAGCCTGCCATTTCTGGCCTGGTGCCTTCCTGTGGCAGCTCAAGCTACCTCTAGGTGGGTTTGCTTTCTAGAGAATTCTGAAAAATTGTGGAGCTAGGAGGTGAAGAATGAAGGAAAAAAAGCAGAGACAATGCAGTCAACCATTAATGTGCAACACACACATACACACACACTCCATCTTTAGTAACAAACTAGGGCACTTTCCTAGACGTCTTCCTGCCAAGGGGATTTGGTAGTGGTGGTTTGAGTAGTTGGCTGGTTGATTTTTCTGGGAGGTTGTTGTTGTTTTCTTCTTATTGCTTGCTTTGATTTGGTTTTTCATTGTTGTTTTGTTTTGTGTTGTATTGTTCTTTTAAGACAGAATCTCACTACATAGCTCTGGCTGGGCCTGCATCTCACTATGTAGAATAGGCTGTCCTCAGGCTTGAAGCAATTTTCTGTCCTCTGCCTCCGAGTGCCTCTTTCAAACCTTTTACAGTCCTTGTTTACACATATCATGATACACACTCACCACCAAGGTCATGCTTGGCTTTTAGATCAAACACATGTAATAAGTTCAAATTCATGCTTCCAATGTCTATCTGCCTCCAAGGTTTTATAACCCACTTGAAAGCAAGAGCTACAGCTTGCTCAGCTGATGTGTGTTCAGTCCATGTTTGGCTAAATGTTGGCCCATACCCTAACTCAAGTTGTGGATGTCCCCCATCTTACATGTCGCATGGCAAGCAGTATAGAAACAAAATGGAATGTGCAAATTGGATACAGCACAGGTGGGTCCGACTTTGAGCTCCGCAATTAAAAGCAAGGTATGAAGTACCATCAGTCCCAAGAAACAAAAATGATGAATAAGATAAGCAAACTAAGTAAAAAAAAAAAAAGAAATGGAAGAGAAGGAAGAAAAGAAGAGGAAGGAGGAGGAAAAGAAGGGAGGAAGGGGGAGGAAGAAAAAAGGGGACAGGAGACAAAGGGGGAAGAGGCAGAGAGGAGACATGGGGGAGAGTGAGGGGGAAGTGGAGAGTCAAAATCGGTGACAGTGCAGTAGGGAAATTCCCCTACAGAGGAATGTTGTTCTCAAGGGCTATTGGGTGGCTGAAATGCACTGTATGAAGAAAATGTAACGTAATTGAGGCAGAAAACCCCAGGTTTGAATCTCAGCTCTCCATTTATGAACTGTATGACTGTGTTTTATGCTTTCTGGGCCTCAGTCTTTTCATTGTAAAATTAAGATAATGATAGTACCCATCTCACAACTCTGCTGAGAATAGCGTAAGATAGGACATAGAAAGTATACTATAGCACAGCCCTCAACTGTAATAAGGGACTCAGAGAAGCTATTTGATGTGTTAATGCATGGGCATTTTCTGTAAAATGGCATGACAGACACTCTGGACAACCTTTAGCATCTGCATTAAATCTGGAAGAAGAATATATAATTCTCAATAAAATTTGGCTCACTAAACCACGTATGGTGGCGAACATGTGTAATCCCCAAACTTAGAGGGTGGAGTCAGAAGATCAAAGTCATCCTCAGCCACATAATGAATTTAAGGTCAGCATGAGCTACATGAAACCCTGTCAAAAAAAAAAAAAAAAAAAAAAAACAGTGTCCAGTGCTACACACCTACCATCTTAGCATGTGATGGAGGAGGCAGACAAATTATGAATTCAAGATCAGCCTGACCACATACAAAGATGCTATTAGAATTGATTATAATAATAAATACAAAGGTAGTTCAGCCATTAAGCTCCTGTTTCTTAGCACACAACAACTAATATTGAAAACAACAAAAAAATTAGCCAAGAGCCAAACAATTCATAGGGAGCACAACGAAAGAAACCTGCCTTGCCCATTAGAGCCACACGGTTCGTTGACCTGATGATCTGCCTCCCAGAATCTGAAGCCATGCTGCAAAGACAAGCATAGTAAAAGTTCCCAGTAGCTCCCTATTTCTGCTCCTTCCCTACTCTCCTTGCTAATAAGGAAAGTCAAACAATCCAACAACAGCAAATCCACAAGAAAAAAAAAATCACAAGCCAAAGTGCTTGAAACCAACCATGGTAGCATGCCCTGTGTTCTTAGCTCCATGGCCTTCCCTGCCCAGTAAGCCTCTCAGACTGAGCAATTGAAAATTTCCGGCAGGAAAATCAGCTGTCACCATGTCACCACAAGTCCTCTGTCCTCTTTAAGAATATAGGGAACAAGATCTGGTGAGATGGCATTAGCTTACAACCGAAGCTGCACAAATCTGTCTTTTCTTCTCTTTTGTGATTTCCCCCTACCATGTTCTTGTTTGGACATGTACCTTTAGAGCAGTCAAGATTCCTGCATTCTCTGTCTCTGGGGCTTTCTCTCTCTCTCTCTCTCTCTCTCTCTCTCTCTCTCTCTCTCTCTCTCTCTCT